>JAVJIF010009288.1:0-128609 GCA_038442645.1 Agave tequilana | reverse complement strand
GACTCTCTCTAACCTAAAAATAAAATAAAAAATAAAATTACATGAAGAAGAAAGAAAAACCTAACTAAAGCTCTCTCTCTGAGATGGTGCCCTTTCTCCTTCGAGGTATGAGGGTATTTATAGGAGAAAATCAGAGGGATAGAATGCGTATGAAGAAAGGAAGAGTTTTATATTTTAAATTTGAATTCTCCCCTTATCTCCAAACTTGATTTGATTTATCTAGAAATTCATTCTGATCTGTAGCTTATTGGCCTTTTGATTGCTGAATATCACTTATCAAATGATAGAATGGAAGGAGTTATCATAGAAAAATTGTATCCCTTTAAGTCTTCTTTCTGTAGCATTTTGAATCATCAGATTTGAGTTTCGGTAGCGGTTATGATTAAAATGCTAAACTATATCCAGCTCAATCTGAATTTAAATTGCTTCTCATCGTTGATTTTCTCTCTATCCATTTATCCTCTTTAATTTTCAGTTTGTCTTTTAGAATTAATAAGATATACATTTATCTTCAGCAAACTTGATAGGGTTTTTAAAATAATTTATTTTTTACCTTGAAATTAGATGATATTATCTTATCTGATATATCCAGTTTTCAAATAAGATAACTTCTAGAACCTTTGGATTTGAATCAATCTCTTTCTTTGAACTTTTGAATTTAATTGATAAATTTCATGATTATCTCCTCTCTATCATACTCTGCATGAATTAGGACATTAAGGCAAGTTATTTGCAATATTCATTATAAATTATATATAAGAATGTAATAATATTTATGCAATATATGTGTCCAAACAAGACATAGAGAGAATAACCTTGAAGGGCTCACCTATACAAGAAGAAAAACCAAAGTTTGATGAACAAGGTGAAGTTCAAGTGGTTGAAGTGGATTAACACAACCACTTCCAAAGGATTGGAGATATGCTTCAAATCATCCCAAGAACCTCATCATAGGTGATGTATCAAAGGGGTAATGATTGGTCATCAACAATTCATATTATTATTCATATTTTCATGCTTAATTTTTGTTAAATATAGTATTTAATTTTATTATTATTTAGTGATGTGCAGGCCTCCATAATCCAAGAGAAAGTCCAAAAGAAGCCCAAAAGCCTACAAGAATTATGAAATAAAGATTAATTGGGAAGATAAATGAAACATCTTTTCTCTCTCGGTTAATTTGGCTTTTAATTAATATGACTTGAAACCTAGAAGAGGAAAAGGATAGAATAAGATGAATCCTCACCTAATTAAAGATAGAGGTGGATTTCTATTTAAATCTGACTGCTTGCACCACAAGATGCAATAGAATCCCCAATATTTTTTGATCACACTTCATTGATTGGGCAAGTGTGTGGACATCAATTTTTTGGATTGGACCCCATTTTTAACCAATTTTAACTCCCATTTTTGAATCCAGACTTGATTAAGTCAACTTCTTGAGTCGACATTTATACCTTTGGAGCCCAAATTGATCATCGCCCAAACCACATTATTGTTGGACAAGTGTTGAACATAATGACTTAAGAATTATTTTTGAAAATTGAAATTGAATAGGGATAATTTTTTAAATAAAACCATACATTTCTACATTCTTTTACTAGGTCATAGTAAAGAGGTCACTGGTGGGTTCTTTCGAGATCTACAATATTTAGATTGGGCCGTATTTCATGGACCAATCAGACCACCACTGGAACCACCACTTAGAGGTATTTTTTCCTTCCTTATTTGTTTCATGCATATACACATTCACGATGCATTGCGGACAATGCATGAGATAAGTGTGGGGGAGGAATTACTAACGTAGTTTGTTTTATATTTTCTTTTTTTACACTTATTTTTAGGAAATTTTTAGATTTTTTTGTATAAAAAACCTTTTCTTTTCTTTAAACAAAACTTTTTTGAAATAAGAGAAATAGTTTTGGTTTATTTAAGAAAATTAAGAGGATCTTAAGAATTAAGAACCTAGAATTATGAATTCTTAAAATAATAGATCTTGTTTAAATTTTAGGATAAGAAAGTAATATTAGAAAGATAATTTGATCTTGAATTTTTTGCCTTAGATATACGTACTTCACACTTACACAATTTTTTGGGATCGAAACAAAGACTGAAAATACCATAAAAATAAAAAAGCCCGTAAAAATCACTTATTGGAGCTGGGTAATTATGTCTTAGGAAGCATGATTATTCACGCATAAAAACAGTGAAAAAATAAAACAATTTCATTTAGGTTTGTGGCCTTGTTTACTCGAGTCCTTAAGCCCGAGGGATGTTTTTTTCATCTGGTGCCCTAAAATTTATCTGGTTTAGGAGTCACCAGCTAAAAGCTCACTATCCGAATAAACTAGAAAGCCTAAAAAACTAAGACAAAAAGAAAAAAATATTATTATGTAAATAAATGGCATGAAGTTAGAGTCGATATCCTAAAAACCTTCACAGTTCACAAAGTCCATATTTTCTATGAGTTTTATGAAAGATTAAAGAAGCAATTTAATTTTAAATTCTTACCATTAATTTATAACAAGATTTTGCATTTAGACTTAGTTTAAGAAAAAATAATTTCTGGTTAACTTATAACCTTAGACAGCACTTTTGTCTAATTCAAATCCGTTTTTAAAATACTAACATTTGATTTTTTTTTTCTTAATGAATTTTGTAGTAATCGTTGGAAAACTCTCAGGAGAACTCCTCCTCTAGGAGAAACCTACAGGTATAACGGCTTGTTGCATACACTCAATGCAATCGCGTAACCTGCGAAAGTGGTGTAAGAATCTTCTTGTTAGTTTTTCTTTTTTGCTCGGGACGAGGAAAAGATAAGTGTGGGGTTGTGATTAGTCTCCAAAGTTTCATATTTCATATCACATCTTCACATTTATTCAATATTAAATTTGTTAATAATACCTCTCTTGTATGTTTCTAGGTTCATGGCATGAAATAAAGAAGAAGCGCAAAATCTCATTTCTTTGATGACTTAAAGCCTGACTTTGGAAGGTGGTTCTTTCAAATCGGTGCCCATATCCAGAAACCAGGGCGTACATCTGACAGGGGAGCAAACCAACAGAACGTGACAGGAAAACTGTGCGTGCGGCTATGAGATTGCTACGAAAATGTAGCCATAGTCGCGTTTCTTAGCTCCTTTATGGAGCTGCGCGTCAAGATTTGACACACGGCCCTATGGCACCCCTGGGTCCCCCTGTGGCACATAAATACCCTGAGATTTTTAGACTGAGAGAAAAAAGAATTTTAGGGTAGTGTTCTTTCTTTAGTTTAGGTTAGTTGTTATTCTTCTTCCTCTTTTGTATTTTCATTTCTTATAGATCATGTAATAGGGAAGAGAGTAGTACATAGGATGAAGAAAGAGTGCTTGTAATAGAAGGTGACACTCTATGAAGGTTCTCTCTTTATCTCTACTTATTTTTTCTCTCTACTCCTTTTATATGCTTAGCTAATTTTCTCTCATGGCAACTAACGACTAACAACTAACTTGCTAACTCCTTACTTTATAATCTACATGAATCTAATAGCTCTACTTGCCCTTGTTTTTGCAAGAGCCATTGATAGTTCATGATGATGGATTCTAACACTCTAACATCTAACTCTCTAATAAGCTAGCATTACTTTATACCATGTTTACTTTAGTTTAGTTTTGATGGTTTAAGTGTAGCTTGCACTTGTTGTTGAGTTGGATGTGAAAGTAATCTTATGAGTCATGCTTTGAAATATTCTTGAACAAAGGACTAGTGATGGCCAAGGATACATGTGAGGCAACTATCATTAAGAGGTTAGCATGGTTAGTGAAGCCATTATTAGTTAGTAGGCATGAGTTTTTTTCCTTTTAACTTTGGTTTAGAATATACCAAAATCACAAATAAATTCTTTTCTATGTTTCCCACTTCTTTATTTTCACTTATCCTTCTCTTTCATTCTCTGTTTCTTTTTCTTTTCATTCTTTAAAACATAGAAGAACCGTTAAACACACACGTGAATCGATCGGTAAAGCTTCCATCGCTTTCCGTCCCTGTGAATTTGACCCGTTTAGCCTCTATGCTATAATTGAAGTATCGAGGAAGCCAAAGCACACACTTTTAACTCGTGATTTCAACATATACTTTTCATGCACGATTTTCATCAATCAATCTCTAAGTGAACAGACGAGATGAAGCCACGCACCAAAATGCAGCCCAGACTCTCTTGTTTTACCAAGTAAATGCAACAAAAGTTGTGTTTCCGCTGCTTTCTGGTGGAGGTTGGCGTGACGATTGGTTGCACTGATTCGACTGGCACTCTACTTCCTATTTCACTTATAGATAGCACCCCAGAGACAGAGCAGAGGATATCTCAGATATAATCTTGAAATCTAACTTAGGATTTTCTTTAGTTTCTTCTCCCTGTAATATCTAGTTTTAGTTAGAGAGAAGATTTGTAAAGAAGGAGAGAGCTCTTGTAATTGACGGTGACAATTTCAATAAATGTTCTTTTGTTCTTCTTTTCAGTTTTCTTTTCATTTATATTTAATTACTTTTTTTATTTGCTTTCTTCATATGCTTTCTTTTACATGCTTTCTTAGTTTAGTTTAGTCATGAGTAACTAGATCTTTTTCTCATTGCTTGCTAACATATCACCACCATCACATTTAAGTTTAGTAATTAAACCTGATTAATTTATACGCATGCTTAAATCCTAGAATAACTTTGAAGGCACATGAGAATGGGAACTAGGTCAATTATTTGTTAGCACTTCTTAAATTATTTTTTTTAATCTATGCTTGATGAACATCTTGATATTTTAGTGTTAAACTTAATTAGTGTTATTTCAAATTGGGTTAAGATTTGTTATACTTTCTAATAATTTTTCTTATCTTATACTTGATGAACATCTTGATATTTTAATGTTAAATCTTGGTTAATGTTATTTCAATCATAGCCTTATTTCTATCTTATGTATCTTACTTGATATTTGTATTAGATTATCATGTTTGATTTAAAGTAAAGATTTTATTTATTAATATTAGCATGTTATGGCATTGATTATTAGTAAGAAGTAAACTTTCTTTTAAATTAAATAATTCTCTATATCCAACATAATCCTTTACTTCTATTTCCTCCTCTTCTATGTTCTTAAACAAAGAAGAGATCAATGAAGATAATAGTACTGAAAAGCTTTCATCGCATCTCGCCCTGAGGATCGACCCGTATGTTGGCCCAAAGGTTACACTCTCCATTTGTTTAGAGTTTTGATGATAACAAAACAAATAAGAGCTATTTGGTACTAATAAGTTTGTTTAAGATAACTTTCAGGTTAATACCATATTTGGAGGCCATTGTGTAGCTATTGCAAGAACTTTTAGGTTCATGAAGCAAAGAAGGCGTTTTGCACATCAAGGAAGGATCATAGAAGAGAAGGCTCTAGTAAGGCATTGCATGGCTCAAGACTTCAAGATTGCTCAAGATAATTCATTAGATTTGTTCCTAGTTTTATAGTTTTGTTAAAGAATAGTGAATAGGTTTGAAGCTCTATCACACACGTTTTTGCGCACAACTTATTTCCAAAAATATTCCTATAAAATGTACAAAATATTTTTGTATACAATCTTCTGGCTACAAACTCATTTTTATGTTTATATATATCTCTATTCAAAACTACTTTGTTTAATTTTAAATTCCCTTCAAAATTCTGTCTTTGTTTTGGCCTTTGACCTGAGCCGGTCGACAGTCCGGTCGGCCGACCCTGTGTCAAGTCAATCCGGTCGACCGACCCAGTCGACCATGGTTCTGGCAGCAGAGCGTATCCGTGTGCATGTTTCACGGTCAACCGGGCGGTCGACCAAAACCTGACTGTCTGTAAGACTTTTGCTCTTTGTATGTTTCGGTCGATCGGACGGTCGACCGAGAGCTGGCAACGGCTCTTATTTTTGAACATCGGTCGATCGGCCGGTCGACCGAGTGTGCCGTTTGAACAGTAACGGCTAGTTTTCTGAGCAGATTTATTTTTGTCTTTTTCTTTCTAAAAAGGCTTAAATGATATTTACTGATCCTAATACTTCCTAATTGGCCTTAAGTGAGTTTTATCTTCTAACCCTAGCCCTCTACTATAAATAGGGGTGGTTAGGGAGAGGTTCATTACAAGAAAAATTTGCAAAAGTTTCAAAAGTTTAGAGCATTCAAAAGAGTTTTTGATTTCTTGGTTTTTGTGCTGAAATTCTCTCTCATTTTCTGAAGTGTTTTCAAGAACTCTCTGATTTCTTTTTCTTTACACACAAGAGCTTCATTCCTACTCATTGTTCTCTAAGGACCTTTGTAAGGGAAGAGAATTTTGCAAGAGAGAGTTTGTGGTCTTTTGACTACTAAGAGATTGCTTGTACTTGAGATTGTGGAGTTGGGTACTCCGGTGAATTTGTAACATCTTTGTGATAGTGGAAGTGGTTGGAATCCTTCTGGGGAAGGCGGGGAAGTAGAGCTGGGTGCTCGAACCTCGATAACAATTCTCGGTGTTTGCGTTTGGTTTACTTGCACTTGATTCTTGCTTTACTTTCATTGTTACTATCACTTGTTTTCAATCTTCATTGCTAGATTCATTTGTTTTCATTCATCTTGTCAATCATAGTCCCATACAAAAAGGTTGCATTGCGCACCTCTAACTCATTTCAAGAGGAATCAGGAGGAAGGAGTTCAGAACCCTTTACGGGGTATTCGGCTCTTAGTCTTGTTTTGGGCGATTGTTGCATCATATTTTAAATTGTCCATTGATTAGCATTATCACCTATTCACCCCCCCTCTAGGTGATTTTCAATTGGTATCAGAGCTTGGACTCTAGGTTTTGGCTTAACATCCATAGAGAGATCCTTAAAACTTACTAATCAACATTTGCATTCTTACATTCATTCTCTAGTAAACATGGCCGATAACATCAAAACCCCTCCTAAATTTGATGGACTAATTTTCCTAATTGGAAGGTTAGGATGACTATCTTTTTGCAATCCTTAGGTAGCTTAGTTGCTAAATCCTTGACCAAATCCTATGTTGTACCCGATAGTGATGAGAGCACTTGGACCGACTTCACCTTTAGAGAATATGAGGCTAACTTCAAGGCCAAAACTCCCTATTAACCGCCTTGAATGAGGATGACCTTACACGGGTAATTCATTGCCAATCCGCCTATGAGATTTGGCAACATTTATTGGTCACACACGAGGGGACTTCACAAGTTAAGAGAGCTAAGATAGATCTCTTAAGGTCCCAATATGAATCCTTTAAAATGATTGATGAAGAATCTATTGATTGTATGATTACTAGATTTACTAAAATCATCAATGCTCTTTCTTCTTTAGGTGATGACATCTCCAATGACCAAAAGGTGCGAAAAGTGATTCGAGCACTTCCTACATCATGGGAGATCAAGGCCACCACCTTGAAAGAATTGAACGACAAGGATGAGATGGACCTCATTAGTCTCATTGGGAACTTAAAGACCCATGAGATGGAAAAGAAAGCAAGAGAAGAGGCCGCTCCACTAAAGAAGAAATCCATAGCCTTCAAATCTTCATCCACTCTTGAAGACGATGAAGAAGATGATGAAGAAGATGAGGAGCTCTCCCTCCTTGTGTGAAATGTGAAGAGAATGTACCGGAAGAACAAGCTCAACATCCGAAGGAAATTTGAAGGCAAAGAGGAGAGAAGAATTATATGCTACAATTGCCGAAATCCCGGACATATCATGGCGATTGCCCGGAGTTCAAGAAGAAGATGACTTCCTCCTTCAAGCCAAAGAAGCCGGAAGAAAAGAAAGCATACAAAGCTACTTGGGATTCGGAAAGCGAGTCCGAAGAAGAGGTGAATACGGCAAACATGTGTTTCATGGCAAACACACCAAAGGTAGCCCCTCAACCTCTTGATGATGAAGATGATGAATTAAGTAAAGAAGTTCTTATTCATGTCTTTGTTGAACTTTCAGAAACCTATGATAATAAAAAGATTGAATGTTCTAAATTGGAAAAGGAAGTTGCTTTTCTTAAAAATCAACTTGCTATTATTTCTAGAGAAAAAGATGAAATTTCTTCAAATCTCATTTCTACCCAAAATGAATTTAGTGCTTACAAAGTTGCTTGTAAAGCAAAATTTTCTAAGATTGATGAAAAAGAAATTTCTTCTTTAAAAACTAGAATTGTTGATTTTGAAAAGACTTTAAGGATTGTACTTTTAACACTAAGAAACTTGAAGAAATGTTTTCTAAAAGCACACCTCTCATGCTAAAGATTCACATGTTAAGATTCCTCATGCTCACACTACACATAACACTTCTCATGCTAAATCTTCTCATACTCACAATTCTTATGCTCACAAATGACACACTCACTATGCTTTTAAATATGGTAGAGTGTATAGATGCACATATTGTGGTAAAAATGGACATTTGGCTAAATTTTGTTATGACCAAGTAAATAGATCAAATAATCTTGTTTGGGTTCATGGAACTAACTCTTTAGGACCCAAGAAAATGTGGGTACCAAAATCAAGTCCTAAATTATTTGATGTAGGTACACACCAAGGCTCCAAGACGTAGGGAGCGGTGGTACCTTGATAGTTGTTGTTCAAGACACATGACGTGGGACATCAATAACTTTACAACCCTATCAAGGTACGTAGAAGGTGGCACCGTCACCTTCGAGGATGACTCCAAAGGCACTATCATCGGTATAGGTAACATTCAAATTGGTGCATCTCCTTTTATAGAAAATGTAGTACTTGTTGATGGTTTGAAGCATAACTTGCTTAGCATTAGTCAACTTTGTGACTGTGGACTTAAAGTTGTTTTTGATGATTCTTCTTGCAAGATTTTGATGTTAAAACCAATGATTGTATTCTCACCGGTTTTCGTGACAATAATGTTTATATCATTGACATGCTTAATATGGATTGTTCTACTAAATGCTTGAATGCTTTTGATGAGAATTCTTGGCTTTGGCATAGAAGATTAGGACATGCATCTTTTGACCATCTTTCTAGGATTAATTCTAAGGAATTGGTGAAGGGTATACCTTGCTTGAAGTTTGAGAAAGACCGCATTTGTGGTGCGTGCCAACTTGGGAAACAAACCAAGTCTTCCTTCAAACCAATCAAGGATATCATGTCAACTAGGCCATTAAAATTAATTCATATGGATCTTTTTGGACCAACTAAAACTAAGAGCTTAAATGGTAGTAGATTTGCATTTGTTTTAGTTGATGATTTTTCCCGTTTCACTTGGGTTTTCTTTTGGAACACAAAGATCAAACTTTTTCTCATTTCAAAATTTTTCGTAAAAGGGTTGAAAAAGAAAAAGGTTTTTCAATTTTGAGAATAAGGAGTGATAGAGTTGGTGAGTTGTTAACCAACTCTTCATGACTTATTGTGATGAAAAGGGAATCAAGCATGAAATGTCATGTCCTAGAACTCCACAACAAAATGGAGTTGTAGAAAGGAAAAATAGAACACTTCAAGAGATGGCTAGAACCATGATAAGTGATATGACCTCCCTCAATATTTATGGGCCGAGGCCGTAAACACCGCATGCTATATTTCAAATCGTATTTATTTATGTAAGAATTCTTCCAAAACATCTTTTGAAATGTATCATTCTAGAAAAACAAATGTTGCATATTTTAAAGTTTTTGGATGCAAGTGTTTTGTTTTGAATACTAAAGATAACTTGGGTAAATTTGATGCTAAGGCTTATGAAGCAATCTTTGTTGGATATTCTACTACTAGCAAAGCTTATAGAGTATTCAATAAATCTTCACTTACCATTGAAGAATCCATGCATGTTAAGTTTGAAGAATCTAATGTGGTTGTTGAGAATGTTGTAGAGATTGACCCATTAGGTGAAGACATGGAGAGACTATCCTTGAAGGACTCACCCGCTCAAGAAGAAAAGTAAGAATCCATTGGCGATGTTCTAGAGGATAAAGAGGAAAGCTCTCAACCGCTTCCTAAAGCTTGGAGATATGCTACAAATCATCCCAAGGAGCTCATCTTAGATGATACATCTAAAGGGGTAACAACTCGCTCCAAACTCCATAACTTATGTGGTAACTTTGCTTTCATTTCTCATTTTGGACCCAAAAGCATCCTTGAAGCCGAGGCGGACTCATATTGGTTGCTAGCCATGTAAGAGGAACTCAATCAATTTGAGCGCAACCAAGTTTGGCACCTTATTCCTAGGCCCCACGATAGACCAATAATTGGTACTAAGTGGATCTTTAGAAACAAGATGGATGAGTCCGGTAATGTCATTAGGAATAAAGCTAGGTTAGTGGCCCAAGGTTACACTCAAGTTGAGGGAATTGACTTTGACAGAGACCTTTGCACCCGTAGCACGGCTTGAAGCCATACGGATGACACTAGCTTTTGCATCTTTCAAAAATTTTAAACTTTTTCAAATGAATGTGAAAAGTGCATTTTTGAATGGTTTTTATAAATGAAGAAGTTTATGTTGAACAACCTCCCGGTTTTGTTGATCATGTTCATCCTATTTTTGTTTTTAAACTTGATAAAGCTTTGTATGGATTGAAACAAGATCCAAGAGCTTGGTATGAAAGGCTTTCTAGTTTTCTCATTTCAAATGGTTTTGTCAAAGGTAAAGTAGACACAACTCATTTACTAAGCATGTTGATAATGACATTTTAATTGTGCAAATTTATGTTGATGATATAATTTTTAGATCTTCTAATGAGTTTTTATGCAAGGAGTTTGAAAAGGTTATGCAATGTGAGTTCGAAATGTCTTCCATGGGTGAATTGAATTTCTTTCTTGGACTCTAAATCAAGCAATTGCAAGATGGGAACTTCATATGTCAAGCCAAGTATGCAAAGGAACTCGTAAAGAAGTTTGGACTTGAAGACTCTAAAGTTTGCAACACTCCCATGGCAACTACAACCAAGCTTGATAAGGATGACCAAGGTAAAAATGTTGATATTAAATTGTATAGAAGCATGATAGGTAGTCTTTTGTATTTGACGGTAAGTAGGCCGGACATAATGTTTAGTGTGTGTCTTTGTACTAGATTTCAATCGTGTCCCAAAGAGTCCCATCTTATTGCGGTAAAACGCATTATTCGTTATATTAAGGGAACGATTGGAATGGGTCTATGGTATCCGAAACCGGAGATTTCTCAGTGACGAGTTATTCGGATGCCGACTATGCGGGTTGTAGAGTAGATAGAAAGTGTACTAGTGGGACATGTCAATTTCTTGGTAATTGTCTTGTTTCATGGTCCTCTAGGAAACAAAATTCCGTAGCTCTCTCAACCGCCGAGGCGGAGTATGTTGCCGCGGGGGTTTGTTGTGCACAAGTCCTTTGGATGAACATACTCTCCTTGATTATGATTTGCATTATAACCATATAAAAATATTTTGTGATAATACTAGTACTATACATATGACTAAGAATGCAAATCAACATAGTAAGACCAAGCACATTGAGATTAGATATCACTTTCTTAGAGATCATTTTGAGAAAGGAGATATAGATATTGATTATGTTTCTACGGATTTGCAACTATCCGATATTTTCACTAAACCACTTGATTTTGCTAGATTTTCATTCATTTGTGGTGAACTTAATGTTTGTGTTACTGAATAAAAATGTTTTCATAACCCTTTTTGATGTATGACAAAAAGGGGAGAATGAGTTTATGTATGGAAATATGAATTCATATGGTTTTGGTTCCATATGAGTTTATATATGTTTTTAGTATTTGATGTGTTTTCATGAATTCTTGTAATTTGAGTTTAAGTGTTTTGCAAGTGTTTTATATCACATGGTGTTTATGATTTTTGTGTTTATGGTTTTTGGTTTCATGATGTTTACTTGCAAATTATAAATTATATTGTTTTTCCTTTGTAAGTGTTTTATATCTCATGGTGTTTATGGTTTTTGTGTTTATGATTTTTGGTTTCATGATGTTTACTTGCAAATTACAAATTATATTATTTTTCCTTGTTTTATATAGCATAATTTGAGGGGGAGCTTTCTCCTCTCCCGTATATTTTTTGTTATAGCCTATTTGTTTTGTCATCATCAAAAAGAGGGAGATTGTTGGCCCAAAAGGTTACACTCTCCCTTTGTTTAGAGTTTTGATGATAACAAAATAAATAAGAGCTATTTTGTACTAATAAGTTTGTTTAAGATAAGTTTCAGGTTAATACCATATTTGGAGGCCATTGCGTAGCTATTGCAAGAACTTCTAGGTTCATGAAGTAAAGAAGGCGTTTTGCACGTCAAGGAAGGAACATGGAAGAGAAGGCTCTAGCAAGGCATTGCATGGCTCAAGACTTCAAGATTGCTCAAGATAATTCATTAGATTTGTTTCTAGTTTTATAGTTTTGTTAAAGAATAGTGAATAGGTTGAAGCTCTATCACACACGTTTTTGTGCACAACTTATTTCCAAAAATATTTCCTATAAAATGTATAAAATATTTTTGTATACAATCTTCTGGCTACAAACTCATTTTTTATGTTTTATATATATCTCTATTCAAAACTACTTTGTTTAATTTTAAATTCCTTCAAAATTCTGTCTTTGTTTTGGCCTTTGGCCTGAGCCGGTCAACCGTCGGTCGGCCGACCCTGTGTCAGGTCAATCCGGTCGACCGACCCAGTCGACCGTGGTTCTGGCAGCAGAGTGTATCCGTGTGCATGTTTCACGGTCGACCGGGCGGTCGACCGAATCCTGACTGTCTGTAAGACTTTTGCTCTCTGTATGTTTCGGTCGACCGGACGGTCGACCGAGAGCCGGCAACGGCTCTTATTTTTGAACATCGGTCGACCGGGCCGGTCGACCGAGTATGCCGTTTGAACAGTAATGGCTAATTTTCTGTGCAGATTTGTTTTTGTCTTTTTCTTTCTAAAAAGGGCTTAAATGATATTTACTGGTCCTAATACTTCCTAATTGGCGTTAAGTGAGTTTTATCTTCTAACCCTAGCCCTCTACTATAAATAAGGGTGGTTAGGGAGAGGTTCATTACAAGAAAAATTTGCAAAAGTTTCAAAAGTTTAAGGCATTCAAAAGAGTTTTTGATTTCTTGGTTTTTGTGCTGAAATTCTCTCTCATTTTCTGAAGTGTTTTTAAGAATTCTCTGATTTTTTTTTCTTTACACACAAGAGCTTCATTCCTACTCATTGTTCTCTAAGGACCTTTATAAGGGAAGAGAATTTTGCAAGAGAGAGTTTGTGGTCTTTTGACTACTAAGAGATTGCTTTTACTTGAGATTGTGGAGTTGGGTACTCCGGTGAATTTGTAACATCTTTGTGATAGTGGAAGTGGTTGGAATCCTTCTGGGGAAGGCGGGGAAGTAGAGCTGGGTGCTCGAACCTCGATAACAATTCTCGGTTTGCGTTTGGTTTACTTACACTTGATTCTTGCTTTACTTTCATTGTTACTATCACTTGCTTTCAATCTTCATTGCTAGATTCATTTGTTTTCATTCATCTTGTCAATCATAGTCCCATACAACAAGGTTGCATTGCGCACCTCTAACTCATTTCAAGAGGAATCAGGAGGAAGGAGTTCAGAACCCTTTACGGGGTATTTGGCTCTAGTCTTATTTTCGGCGATTGTTGCATCATATTTTTAAATTGTCCATTGATTAGCATTATCACCTATTCACCCCCCCTCTAGGTGATTTTCACCGTATAATCCTCACTACATGGTTAAATTGTGAAGATTCAGTATCAACACAAATCAGATAAACACTTTCCGTATTCTCTGTATTTTCTCACAATCAAATTTTGGTGTCGTTGTTTGGGAGGGATCATCACTTTTTGTTTTCTAACAATTATCTTCTCTATTTTTGTGTGCAGGGATAGTTTATAGAGATTGAACAATTACAGAAGATCAAGATTACCTCAAAGACATTGCCAAAGAAGGCAAAACACCAGAATCCACCAGATTGCCACGCAAACGTGGCAAAGTCACGAAAAAGCGACTTTTCAAGTGAGTTAGGGTTTCTGCCTCTAGAGTAGTTGATATAGAGTTCTCTTTCTTCTATAATTGTTATATTTTACTGTTGACCTATCTGCACACCGTTTTTGATAAACAACAGCAACATATCGATTGAAAAAACTTGAAACGCTTAGACTAGTATCTAGGCATTCGTCTAATTCTGTTTAATTTAATTACTGTTAAAGAGTGCTAGAGGTAAGGTGAGTTTGCATTGCATCTAGATTAGGAAAAACTTTTTGGTGATTTAAAATTGCTTTGAGTGTTAATTATATATTTACTTGCAAACTTGTACCAAAATAAATTAAGGGCAAATCCCATAAAAAAGATAAGGTGGGGAAGTCACTACTCTTCCTTGGCCCACAAACCATCCCCTCACTCATAATCTAAACCTAAATTTAAAATTTGAATAGACATTGGCCCTAAAATAACCCAGACTCACTAGGTGATTAACCTAAGGAGAAAGTTGTTAGAATTTGACTCTTGTCAAATCGGTGACTAAGTAGGGGATTGAGAGACGAAACCTCGAAGAACAGTAATTTGGTATAATTAGGCCCGTTGCTTCAATACTAATACCTCTCACTGATCTTGCCACCTACCTGGCCGATTAACTCGTGGTAAGATTACTACAATATACTTCCTCCTGATAATCTATAGTTTGGAGTTGTCTAGGTCTAAGTCTACCTTAAAATAGGTTGGTTAATTTTTTTCATTTTTTCCTTTTGATTAGTGATATTGTTTTTATTAATTTGCATGCAAGAGTTGTCGAGAGACCCAATTACATCTAGGTTAGGAAGAAACGGTTCACTATATATATATATATATATATATATATATATATATATATATATATATATATATATAATTCGATTATGGCCTAATAAATTCATATGGTTATAATTCATTCTATAGGCCGAACCCACCTTTCCTTCCACCAACCTCTTTCCTGAACTTTAACGTTTACTCCCAATCCGCTCACTCATCTTTTACATCTTCTCTACCCATTTGGTACAATTACTGTAAAAATCTATCCCATCCTTCGGAACAGTGTCCTTCGAAAGGGTATCTGTTAGGACTAGGTCAAAATCAATTCCATACATTTCAAGAATCTACGCGCGAACTTTATCATTCAAATTTCAAATCAGGGGGTGGAATTATTCTGACTCTACAGGAGACCAATCCTGTAAAAACACTCAGCCTAATTGGTCCTACACTGAAGTTATCTCAATTGTTTCTATATCTTCAAAAAAGTTTTCCCAATTGTTTTATAAAGAGATTCATTTTCCAAATCTTTTTTTTCTCACAACTTGAGCATTTATTGCAAAATCTATCCTCTAAGATCTTGTTTTGTAAGATTTTGATTTGATGTGGTAACTAGGGATTGTAACCCCCTCTCTGCTTTGTGCCTTTGGCTTTTTGCTCTTCTCTTGTGTAGAGGAGTGTTGACTTTGTACCCTCTTTTTGTGTAGAGAAGTATTTGCTTTATGCCCTCCCTCTGATATAGAGGTGATTTGGTTTTGCACTGGCTTTGTGCGTCCTCTTGTATAGAGGATTGAGGTTTATTTCTTTTGTAGAATTCCTTTATGGAGATAGTAGAAATTCTTCACGTGATGAAGACGGGGACGTATAACAAGTGGCTCGAATCTCGAAACTTATCTTTGTGTTTGCATTTTCTTTCTTTCAACTGAGCTATACTTGTTTATATCTTGCATTGCTCTTATTGATCAATTCATATATGTCTGGTATTGTGGCTACACATGTTCTAATCTAAGATAGTATTGAAGCATCTCAACTCTATAAAAGAGAAATCTTGAGGAAAAGTTTTAGTGTCCTTCACGGGAAATTTGGCTTCACTCTTTGGTTATCACTTTGCGTGTTGAGTTTTGTGTTAGTGTAAAATTTGAAATTCCACAATTGATTAACACTACACTTATTCACCCCCTCAAGCTGCACTTTCAGTTTAGAGAGACTCCGAAATGCTTGGAACTGGTTGCCTCCATGAAATTTTGCCAGCTCTCTGGGAGTCTTGTCCTAAAAGTGCTCTGAATGGTAGGGAAGGAGGATGACGCGATATCCAAGTGGGAGAAATCCCATCTGTAGTACCTGTACGTAATTGCTTCAAGCAGTAGAAATCCCGACTACAGAGTTGGGTTCACATTTGCTTTCAAGTGGGGGATATTCTATCTGCAGAGATGCGTTGTCGGGGCTCCGAGATGGGAAATCCTTGCAGCGGAGCTTGGACCCCGAGTGTGGTAAATCCCACTACAGAGTGAGTGGAATGTAGGATGGTCTGTAGTCGCCTCCGATAGGGGTCAATCCCATCTCGGGGCATGTAGGTGAGGAATTGAATGCAGCAGTTAAGATGTTCACGCAAGCATATAATAAGATATTTAAATAAAAATGGTAAATGCAGCACTTAATTATCAGGCAGAGACAAATTGAAAATAAGATACCTGTCGCTTCTATCCTCGGGAGCAATTGTAGTACGTCCACATGGATCAAGTATGACGAGGGGATAATTCAATCAAGAACATTCTCATAAATATACCTAGACACATGTGGTCATATCCTCATCGGGATCTTCATAAGAATGACATGAAATGGGGATATAACCTAACTACAGATTGGATGCATTCTCTAGATAGGAGCCCCTACCTAGAATGATGATATGCTACCTCTAAGTGGGAGTAAACTCAGCATCAGAGTTATCCTCCATGTGGGAGACATCCCACATCAGAGCTGTCTCTCGAGTCAGGGAAATCCCATTTGCGAAATGTGGATACATGGATGTATTCATCTGCCCGTAAGTTTAGATAAGGGGAGCCTGTAGCTAGTGTTTATATTGTGAGTGTGAGAAATCTCATCAGCAGAGCATCAAGTGGGGCTCTGAGAGTGAAAAATTCCTGCAGTAGAGTAGGGGACTCCGAGTGGGAGAAATCCTCCTACGGAGGGTTTCTATTCTCATAAGACAATTGAGAAAACCCCCTGGGTATTGCATTGACGTTTCGAGTGGAGGAAATTCCATCAATGGGACGTACAGACATCTCTCCGAGTGGAAAAAATCCCAACAGCGGAGAAATCTTGTTGCCACCTCCGAGTGGGGGATTTCCCATCTATGGGAAGTATGGATGGATGTACGTTGGAGTAGTCTTGTTACTGCCTCCGAGTGGAGATATCCCATCTATGCGCATGTGGAAGGATGTACTTTTGTAGAGTAATTTTGTCCCTGCCTCCGAACAGGGAAGTCTCCATCTACAGGGTGACTGGTTGGATGTACTGTTGGAATAATCTTGTCACGGCCTCTGAGTGGGAGAGTCTCCATCTACGAGGCGACTAAGTGGATGCATGGTGAAGGATGAAAGTATTACAATGGATGGATGTATTGTCATGATTAAGAGAATAAGATAATATTTTATTCAAAAATGGAGTACATGAAATTGAAATTGGAAAGAGGTACATCCTGTGTGTTTAGGATTCGGGGAATCAATCGATCGCCTTGTACTGGGTGATCATATGCTACCCCTGTGAAGATTGAGTGTTCGGATATTCGGATGCGACTTTAGGAGTGAGGATATACTTTTTAAGGAAGACTTATTTTATAAGGTCCTCCAGGTACTTTCGGAGGGCCCAACAGTGGATGGTCTATAGTCCATTGCCTTCATGATTGGAGCAATATTCCTTCGACCCGGGGAGTAAAGGATTAAGCTAGAGTAATTTCGAGTGCCTGACCCATGATTGATCTTTGACAGTGTTGAAGACTTTATTGATCGAGAGCTACAACGAAGTGAAGCATCCCATCGATTTGCCGCTTCAGAGAAAATTTAGGGAGAGGATCAGGAGCGCTTGCTTCTTGTAAGCGGGTTGCCCGTGGTGTCGATCTTGAACATGGTTGGGAGCTTCGTGAGGAGACTTCAACTTCCCTTTATCATCACTCGATTTTGCAGAGTAGTTGGAGGAAGCCTTCATCGTCTCTTCTAGCTGGATGTAAGGCTAAACTCAAGAAAAGACTTCGCACATCTTGGCGATGTTGTGCTTTAAGAGGTGTTTGTTCAGGTGTGAGCAACTTATAGCTGATAAATGCGAGGGAAACAACTTCTACTCCATAGTTGGAGATTTTGGTGAGTTGGTTCTTGAAAAAGTTGATGTATGACTTGAGGTTATCTCCTTATCTCATTCTGACAGAGAGAATGTGGCGGTTGTTCTTCTTGGCCTCTTGTCGGGAGACATACTGGGTGAGGAATATCTCGGTCACTCAAGTGAAATTATGGAGAGAGTGCGGTGGTAGCGAGTAGAAGTAGTTCGAGGCCACGCCTTTTAGGCTGGTAGAAATGGTGAGACACATCACTGGATCGTTGCAAGAATAGATCACCATCTTATTTCAAAAGTGTCGGATGCGTTGTACTGGATCACTTACTCCAGAGTAATAATCGAATGTCAGAGTGGAGAACTTCTTTGGAAATTCATACTCCTGGATCTCTTTGGAGAGAGAGACTCATGAATCTTGGTGGTTGGAGTCAGGTGATCTAGCACCCTGGCTTCCCCGATCTACTTCTAGATTAGTTCATCGAGAGTACGGAGGTCTGGAGACCTGCTATTCTCGGGGTTGCCCTCTGTTTGCACTGGGCTGTTCTGAAGGGCTGTGACTTGGACCAGGAGCTGTTAGTTGAGCAACCTCATGTTCTCTTGCTCTTGGGGGATGCTCACGCGATCAAAAATCATCCATTTCCGTTATTGGTCTGATTGCGTCTACTACTCCTTCATCTGCTCTTTCATCACATTAAGCGTCTGAAGGAGTTAGTCTTCGCGCTGTTGTGAGGAGTGGATGCTGACGACTGGCTCTTGTTGCGATGAGGAGCCTGTGTCCTCAGTGGTATGCGGTTGATCGCTGATTGGTGGAGGAACTGTGCCTCCAGCGGCTTCGATTGTCTTATCTTTGAACGTTGCACCTTTGATGACTCATTTTCTTTGGGACATCATTAATGTAGAAGAGGCTTTTTGAGGAGTTTTATTTTTGAATTTTAGGGGATAAATCTTAAGCGTAAGGGCTCAATCTCAATGAAAGCACCAATTTATAGTAGAGATTTTTCAATGTGATTGATCGAATGGTCAATCTCGCATCACAAATAAGAGGGGGAGTCTATCTAAATCAAGGGTAGAATTCAAGCTTTTTAACACAGTAAGAAGGCAGAGACAAAAGATTTTTATATGAAAACCCAAATTAGGAAAAACCACGGAAGGAGAGAGAATTCACCATATTTGAGAGATCAAAGTGATTCAGTAGTGTATCTTAGTGTCTACAATTTTTTCTATCCTTCTGCCGCCCCCTTTCTTCCTGGATCTCCAGATACATAAGTACTCTATAGGGGCGTAATTAAGTGTGCTATTTCTCCAATCTCCATAACCGTACGATTTGCATGTTTGGATCTTTTCATAACTTGTCAGATTGTTGTGCTTTATTGTTGGGATTGGCATGCCGAGATATCCGCCATTATCTATAACTGCCCCCACTGTAATAGGAGAGTATTTAGAACGTGGGATACCGTGACAGTATAATTTTCTTCGCGAACTAGAAAACTCTGTTGCTGAGCTGTCTGTGTCTAGTAGAAGCGGGAGTCTCTGCGAAGAGCCTATGTCAGGGAGAAGTCAGGTAGTTGCGGATGTCGGGGAAAGTAAGGGCCTGAGGTCCTTTCCTCAGGGTCGAATGTGAGCTGAGCCTGAGGTCATCTCCTCGGGGTCGAATGTGAGCTCGGGGCGAGGATCTCTCTCTTCGGGGCTGGATGCGAGCCAACTAGTATCTCGAGTTCGTTGTCCACTTGAGATAATCTGGTGCGGCAGGACACACGTCGTGATCTTGGGGAGTGGTTACTTTCTGACCACTGTAATTGTAACAAAGTGATTCCAGGCAATACTTAAAATCCAATATAAGTAGATGGTCGAGATGAAGATATGTTAACTTGTTACCCTTTTGGACCTGCCTGATTCGAGGTATATTCAAAGGTTCACAATTTTTATTACCAGTTACATTTAAAGTCTATCTTACTACAATTTGGTACCACCCACTACTGTTTGTAATCCTTTTAGCCTATGTATTTGACTTATGATATATTTTAGTTGCAAAATCTATGGCAATTGATGCAAAAGGTGGAAAAACGAATATTGACGGGTCTCATGTGAAATGAAGGCATGTCGCATTATAATTTTTCATGCATAAGTTTCTCTCTGAGGAGAAATATGATAGGCTACATGCAAATAAAATCATGTCCGAATTTTCAAAGTAGGCATGTATCGCTCTGACGAAAGGAGCCAAATTGGGTTATGAAGAATACTCGATTAAGTCTTGGTTACAGTCTTTTACAACAAAAACAACTACAACATAAAGGAAATAAATGAGCATGAGCCTGTAATTTTTCTCTGGTGCTAAATGTCTTCAATTCTTATGTGAAAGCGAGCTGTGGCATCAAAAGATTACAAGGCAGAATTCCCAAAGGTACCCTGATTTTTTAATCATTTAATATGGTCTCAAAATTTAAAATTTTGATCAAATGGGGACAAATTTGTTGTCAGTGACGTCTGTTTAATAAAATTAGGTAATTTCAATTCATTCAAACTTCTGGTGGGGCAATTATATAATCCACTAACTGACAACAATTCGACCGTAAAGTCTTGAACTATGCTTTCGTCACCGATTGACATCACATAGCTTGGATTACATGACGTTTCCTTTGTGCAAGTGGAAAGAGTATGAAAATACTTTAATATTTCTTTAGTTCCTTTAATTCATAGTGGACTTGTTGGGATTGGGCGGTGGTGTATCTTTTCTAGTAATTTTTCACTAGTATTTAGTTAGGGGTGTCAATTGGGGCAGCGGGCCCGGCGACCCGCACGGGCACGACGCGGGGTAGCCTGTGTGACACTCTGATTTTCTTAAAATCTGGATTTAATACTTTAATCCCCAATCCAATAGGTTATACAAAATTATTGGAGGTGACCATTGAGTAAATTCTTGGCTGAAATGATTTTATATATATATATATATATATATATATATATATATATATATATATATATATATATATATATATATATATATATATATATATATATATATATATATATATGAGAAAAATGTATATCAGCCGACGGCTGAGAGACCCTCTCAGCCGGCGGTGACGTGGCACATTATTAGCCACACTAGAAAGGACGGCCCGCCTATCGAAATAGTTGAAATTACTAAATAGCCCTGCTGTAAAAGACAGTAGATTTGTATAGTTTATTATATTTTTATATTTTCTGACGTTACTCAATTTTGTCACAATTATCTTTTATAACTGCGGCCAAACTGCAAACATTTTTTTATCAAATCACGAAACTAATTTGAATGCTTCTTTATTATTTTTTTGTTATCTGATTTGAAATTTAATGATTTTTTAATATAGTCGCAGTTTACTTTTTTTTCGCAATTATTATTTTTTACATATTGAATTCGGATAAGGACTGCGACTATGATCGCAGTGCTTAACGAGAGCAAGTCGTGGTACTGCGACTATGGTCGCAGTACTCAGGATATCATTTTTTTTTTGGGTAAGTTTTTTTACTACGTTATATGTAATAACGTGTCTAAGGACTGATACTATAGTCGCAGTTTACGTATGGTTTTATATGTTTGATCTTCACTGTAACTTATTGCATGCGAAGTAGGATTGCGACTATGGTCGCAGTGTTTAAGAACAACAGTCGCAATTTTCTAATTTGTGATATACAGTGAAATATACAGTGAAATATACTGATTTGAGAGGATTGCGATGATGTTCGCAGTATTATCTGTTCATATAATTTATTTTTGGACTGCGACCATGGTAGTTATTTATAACTTTATTGAATGCAAAACGATCAAACTGTTATGACTGGACAGCGACCGTGGTCGCAGTTTCATATGTAATTATAATATGAGTACTACGATCAAACTGCTTATGACTGGACAGCGACCGTGGTCGCAGTTTCATATGTAATTATAATATGAGTACTGCGATCATTATCTCAGATAAGATGCATAATTAATACCTATATGGTATATTTTATATGTATTTTTAAAAATGTGAAAGACTATTTTATAGATAGAAGTAAATTTTATTTATAACATAATATGGTGAGAAAGAGACCTTACAAAAAAAGAGCATTTAAAGCTATTAAGAGAAGACAAAAAAATATTGAATATCAGAAGATCAGGAAATCCTAATCCTCGCCATCATCACCATCATAAGCAGATTCATCTTCTTCATTCTCCAGATCTTCCTGTTCATCACTTATTTCCTCATCATCTTCCTGTTTTTGAGGTTTTTTTGTTTCATCGATAAACTCTCAGAATGGATCGTCTCTATCAAGCTCTTCGTCTGATCCGTTGCGAGAAAGCGAGCCTATAGCATCAGAGGACAATCTTTCATCAAGCATGCCTCCGTCAAGTGGCAGAGGAATAATGTCCTCCTCACTAACCCACATGAAAACTTCATCATCATCATGAATAGGAGGATCAGTTAAAATATTATTTGATGTAGTGAGATAGTCAAAAGGAGTGAAGTCCAGACTGGTATCAGATTCACTAGAATACCCTGAAGAAAGAGGACCGGTGGGGATTGATTGAAGTTGAATTCTGAGTGTTCAGAGGAAGAAGATAGGGAAGACATGATTCAAGAATGAATTATTTTTCTGGAAGTTTTTGAAATCAAATTGAAAAGGAGCAAAAATATAGTTTTAGATATGAGATAATATATTAGTTACAAGCATTATATAAAGGTCAATAATGTGAAAGAACATGAATAGTAATAATAATTGTTATAGGTGACGGTTGAGTATGGTTAGAAGTAAAAAAAAATTAAATATTTAATTGAAGAGTTATGGCTGGAGAATCCGAAGAGTTCCTTTTTTTTTCAGAGGTTTACTACGTGAAGTACAAATAAACTTGTTATAGACTGTTTTGCCTATATCTTTAGATTATGTATGGGCACATCTTTCCTTTATCGTGATTAACATTAGTGCATCTCTTTTTTCTAGACTGTTGTTGTATCATGGTAGATAGATTATTAATTACTTCATTAAATTCAGTGTAATTAATACAGTATTTTTATAAGATGTGGTATACGCGAACTGATCTCAATGTCGCATGGCTAAACTACCTTGTAAAATTATAAAAAATCTTTTACATAAAGCATGCGAAAAAGATTGCGACTTTGGTCGCAGTGCTGAAGGAGGTCGCAGTGCTGTACGATAACATGTTTTCGTCTATTATTTTTTATGTTATAAGGAATGCGACTATGGTCATGCGTGATATAAAAAAGTTTTTGTTATACTATGACTGCGACTAGTGTCGCAGTCGTCATTTAAAATTGAAAGTTATTTTATATTAAGTTTGCGACCATAGTCGCAATGATTGAAACTTTTATTATATTATGACTGCGACTATGATCGCGGAATTTGTAAAACGGTGAGAATTCTATTACAGAAGGCATGCTTCTGTTTATTTCACATTATGTTCATCCAATTTTTTTCTATTATATTTTTGATGTAATAGAATTACGAATTTTATAACTGTAGATATATACAACTGAAAATTATTTTATGTAATTTTTATTTGTGGATGAGTTTATGGCAGTTTAGAAGTAAAAATGGGGTATTTTTGTCATTTTAATTCACGAATGTTTAGGCGAGATTTATGGGGTATTTTTGTCATTTTGATTCACGAATGTTTAAGCGGGATTTTTTTGTTTTTTTTGGCGCCTACACTCTGTGGGCGATCTGTGGCATATATTCAGCCACGTCACCGCGGGCTGAGAAACTCTCTCAGCCGTCGGCTGAGGTACAGTAACCCCTATATATATATATATATATATATATATATATATATATATATATATATATATATAGACACACACACATATAGGGAGCTGATCTTCTAAGAACCATTCTCACGGATTTCTGTGAGAACTTTCAGGTGGGTCGTCGGATCTGATAGATCAAATCAAATAAAACTAGATCTCTATCAGATCCGACGGCCCACGTGAATGTTCTCACATGAATTCGTGAGAACCGTTCTTAGGGATCAACTCACTATATATATATATATATATATATATATATATATATATATATATATATATATATATATATATATATATATATATATATATATATTTTTGTGGGGGGAAATTTAAGATAAAATAAAAATTGAATGAGTATAAATTTTGTTGGATCTAGCCGAGGGTCTGGCAAGGGAAGACTGGATTTCAGCAGTCAATTCATCTTAATTTGGTGCATGCCTATAGGTCTTGTAACAATAGTCAATTCATCTTAATTTGGTGCATGCGTATAGGTCTTGTAACAATAGCTTCGCTTGAAAGCTTGGAATTGTAAGTAGAACTTATAGAAATATGACCCAAATCTGATTCTTTTTCACCCACATAATTGCCTCTCTCTCTCTCTTTTGCTTTTGCTTTTTTCGATTTACTTTCTCATTAACTTAGATTGGGTTAAGGTTTGACAGTTTGAAGCATTGCTCTGCTGTGTTACCATTTCAATTAGCTTTGGGTTTAGTAGTTGAGATATGGGATCGAGAGAAATAGTGAAAGCTGGTGGATAAGCATGATTGGACGATTACCTGTATCCCTTCGGTTAAGATACACTCATTCAATTTCCTGATTGGTGCAGTTTCAGGGAAATTTGGGTAATTTAGTTACTTAACAAAGTGGCTTCTATAAACCCATGATTATGCTATCAGTGAAATCTTTTTTTTTACAGAATCCATTAGCTTGAGTAGTGATTTATTTATAAGGCCAAAAAAAGAAGGAAAATTATTGTTTTGAAATTAATATCACTTTAAAATGTAGTATAAACATTTTTCTTATGATGAAGGCCCAGCACTTGCCCCATGCATGCCGCAGAGCAAAACATTGATAGATTAAAAAGAATACACAGAAGTCAGTTTACATGGTCTTGGAATTAGGTATCCAATCAGAACTTATGGCCACACGATTCCACAATACGACAATATTACCAATTTCCTGATATGGATGTGAAAAAGCATGCAAAGATAGATGAAAACACTTCAAGAGGAAAACTAGGTGGATTAGGGATGGGTTCATGGTCACTGGATAGGGGGCATGTCAAGTTTTAGTTTGATTGATGAATGCTTTGGTGATTTAAAGGAGGTAAAAAAACAATTAAATAAAAGTAATATAAGTCAAGCAAAAATGCTGAATAAAGTAGAATGCTTTAGATAAGCTGTAGGAGCTGCCAACATGCTTAAGGAAAATATGGTGTATTATGGGGGAAACTTTGTGTTCTTTTTATATTTATGGTTAGGATACTCTTGATTTGGTAAGAGGCATAGCCATTCCTGTGGATATCTTTGATTCTTTAGTGAAATAGAATAGCATGGATTGTATTTCTGGTCTGCTAGGTTGATTATGTGAATAATAATTGTTAGGAAATGTTTGTTGCCATTTAGGAGATGAATAACTGAAGAAAATTTATTCAGCATATACAAAGTGGGAGGAAAGGAGAGAGACGTGGAGAGATGCAACAACTTATTAGGAATTAATACTACAAACAGAGCAAGTTCTACTTTCACAGGTTGCTTGCTAGTTCATCCCACCTTGATGTAATCTTGGTACATTATAAGGGTAAATGTAATGCACTAACAATACCACTCCTATGCTGGTGTAAATTTTAGGGTAAATATTGAATAACTGAAGTTCTTTTCTTATGTTCTTTCAAGCAAGATCATGAATTAAATACTACACACAGGTTTGAGAGATATGTGAAACATGACAAGTGTTAACTAAGAATTTGTCCTTGTTAGTATCTTTCCTCTTCTTGTACTTGTGAGAAATTAAATTGGGGTTCTGCAACCTGATAGGGAAACATTTAGATGAATCTTAATGTTTAACAACTTCATTGTCATCAATGCTAGCAACTCGGTATAATACTTTTGTGTTATTCAAACCCCTTTTAGTTCCATTATGCTTTTGTTTTTACGGTCTTACTTGTGATATCATTGAGAAATACATAATGATAATAGAGAGTATCTTCATCAGTATCTCTAAGAAATCTCAAATAAAACATTGCATGTAAGCTAAAAAGTTGGCATAGATAGCATGAGCCTTCAAATTGATCCTATGATGAATTTAGAAAGGCCAGTGGGAAACTAAAAACAATAAACTGGGAAACAAAAAGTCATTAAAGTTGTTGACTGATATATTCAGTAATATGTTAAGATTATGCCATCAGGAATTTTATTCTCCTTTATCTATGAACAACTAATATTGATTATGTTTAAATTATTAATGGATGAATACTAATGTACCGAACGAGAAACTTGGGCAACATACTATTATAAATACAAGCCCAATATTAATATTTGTATACGGGTATAAATTAACGCAGGAAGTCTTTATAAACTATATTGGTAAACGGAGGAGTGTATGAAAAATAATTAGGTACTAATGGCTCATTGTTTAAATGACTTACAGTTTGATATAGCTCATTGTTGGATATGGTGATTGGTACATGCGTGTATTTATGTACATTGGTATTTGGCATTGTGTGTTGCTTGTGCGGGAAAGGGGATACTGATAATGTGAATGAGAACTTGACCTATATAAATGAGGTGATAGATAACTAATGTTAACTTTTAAGCTATATACATATTATCTGCATATATAATGAATTATAAGTTTCTTTTCAGAAATAGAGTTGATGAGTTGAGAATCAACTATAATAATTGGTTGATACTTCATATTGTGATAAATTGATGGTTATCTGGGTAGGTATGTATATGTGTATATACACATGTCTGTTGCATTCATATTACCGAAGGAAGAGGCCGAGCGAGAGCCGGTAGGAGGGGGAAGACGGTGAAACCATTATATCATATATTTATATATTAGAGGAAGGGGCCAGGCGAGAGCCGGTAGAAGGGGAAGAAAGTGTTATTGTGTTATGATATATTTATAAATATGCTTATATCATGGAGGAAGGGGCCGAGCAGAAGCCGGTAAGAGGGGGATAATGGTGTGATTATCATATATTTATACTACAGAGGAAGGGGCTGAACGGGAGTCGGTAGGAGGGGAAGACGGAGAGTCTCACACTTCACTTGTAATCTGTATGTGCGTATGAATCATATAGAGCATGTATCTATTAAATAATTTGTGTGAATATAGAAAGGTGATGTGATTGTAATATTGAATTACTTGATTAGATAAATAACATTCGTAGAAATGTGATGTAATATTGTATTATTGGGATAGATAACTATATAAGAAATTATAAGTATGTTTGATATGCTCCGTGTATGTTATATGAGACATATGGATGACATGTGCCGACATAAGATGAATTCATGCATAAATTAAAAATAACTGAGGGAGTATGCTACTGCAGCTCATAAATCATGTAATCTGCGGCAGAGAAACTAAATAAAGTTAAGGAGATCAATTACTAGAAAAGTTGGTCCTTCACACAGATTATATAAATAATGGTTTTAATTATTCATTATGAAATCTTGCTTTTCTCTCATTCTTTTTATCCATCTATATTTGCTGTAGTTGTTGAAGAAAAACTTGCCCATTATTTGTGTTTTCTTTTCTTGATACTCTTCTAACTCTCTCTTACTAAGTTGTTTAGCTCACCCCCTTCAAATTTCATGTTTTTCAGATCAAGGCAAGACTGAGGCCCAGCTTAACTTTGGACACTTGCTAAAATTTCTTTAAGAATGAAAGTATTATATAATATTTATTGTATATATATTCTTAACCTTATTAGATGTGTACTATAATCAAGTATTTGATTGTGTGATGGATTGGTGTAGAGAGAAATTTACTTGTGATATTCATGATGAGTCAGATTATATAATAGTACTGGCTTATTTTATGGAGGTCGAGGGGGTGAAAAACACCTAGAGGGGGGTGAATAGGTGTAATCGCTAATCTAACAATCTTTTTAAAACTAAGATGGATGAATGATGCAACGATCTCTCAAAACAAGACTAAGAGCCGAATACCCCGTGAGAGGTTCTGAACTCCTTCCTCCCAATTCCCTTGAATGGGTTAGAGGTGCGCAATGCAACCTTATTGTATGAGAATTGATCGAACAAAGAATGAATAATATGCAATGATGAAATGCACACAAGATATATCACAAGTAACACAAACTAGAGGCAATAACACAAGGAAAGAAAACTAGATCTCAAGCAAATAATTGAAAGCAATAGAGAGCAAGAGAAATTTAAAGCAAAATGGATACAAAGCAATCGCAAACACAAGATGTTTGTTTCGAGGTTCGAGCCACCACTCTACTCCCCGCCTTCACCTCCATGAAGGGTTTCCACTATCCACCGAGGACGCTTACAACGGTCTACCGAAGACCCGAGCACCGAGCTCCACCAATTACAATAACCTCTACCGAAGAGGTGTCTCCACAAGAACAAGAAGAAGGAACAAGTAACCAAAGTGATCACAACAAGATCACTAAACTCTTTACAATATCTCACTCTTTTACAACTTCCTTATAGAATGAGTAAGGGATTTTTGGCTCTATGAAGTGTAGTGAGAAAAACTCAGTTGTAGAATGAAATTTGCTAACAAATACAACTGAAAACAAGCTCAAGATAGAGTTGGAGATGAAGAGCTTAAACACTTTTCTTTTCTTTTTGAAAACTATGAAAACTTGAGGATTTTTCTTGGTGTTTTGCAAGAGACTCTTCTCCTCTATTTATAAGGAGAGAAATAGGTTAAAAACAATTTATTTTAAGCTTATTTGCTCTGAAAAAGATCTCCAAAACCTCAGAAAAAGTCTGCCAAAACAGAATAAAAAGACAGATTTCAGAATTGCACAAAAGAGGAAAGAGCCGTTGGGCTTTTGCAGGCTTGGCGGTCGACTGGGCCGGTCGGCCGCTAGCTCTGCTGGCAAAGAGCCGTTGGGCTCCGGTCGACCCCAGGGTCGACCGTCCTCAAGGAGAAACAAAGTGTTCTGCGGGCGGTCGACCCGGGCGGTCGACCCAGAAAACCCGAGAGCAAACTGCAGACAGTCGGTCGACCCGGGCGGTCGACCGACAGACATGCACAAGCGTGCATGTCCTGATACAGGCACCGGTCGACGGGTCCGGTCGGCCGGTCTAGCCTGAAACAAAAAATTAGAAGGAATTTTGAACTAGGAAATTTTGAAGATAATTTTGTAGGTATATGTAGTTAAGTATCATGTTGTAAAAGATAGTTATACATGATGTAAACAAGATATAGACTTTGTAAGGATTTTTGGAATCATGTATAAAAATCAAGGCATGAACTTGCAAACAAATACCAAAACTTGTATTTTGAAAATGTGTGTGTGTATCCTAGAGCCAATTTTTCAAACTCAAACTTTAACAAACTATTTCTTACATTGGTTCTATGTACTACAAGTGCTTCAAGAGGGTTTTCACCATATGATCTTCAAAACTTGATTCTTGAGCCCAAATTGAGTTGACTTGAGTCCAAAACACTTTCCTTTAGGGAAGAACCCTTCTAGTTTGGTTAGAAACCTGAAACACACTTAAACAACAAACATTATTAGTACAAATAACTAATATGTTTTGTAATCATCAAAACACACTAAACACGGGTGATTGTAACCTTGGGCCAACAATCTCCCCCTTTTTGATGATGACAAAACATATAAGTTATTTAAACAAAAGTGGAAGAAGAGCTTTGGAAAGCTCCCCCTCAAACAATGCTATGTATAAAGAATGACAATGAGAAGTAAGAAACATAAAGCTTTGAAAACACAATAGTTTTTGAAAAGCTTAAATAAACAACAAACTTACTCTTTTTAAACAACAAACTTACTCTTTTTCTCCCCCTTTTTTGTCATACATCAAAAAGGGTCAAACAAAACAAAAAACAACAAAATGTTTTAAGAATTTATAATGCAAACATTTAACTCACCACAAATAAAGGAAAATCTAGCATAATCTAATGGTTTAGTAAAAATATCGGCAAGTTGAAAATCGGTAGAAATATAATCAATATCAATATCACCTTTCTCATAATGATCTCTAAGAAAGTGATACCTAATGTCAATGTGTTTGGTTTTACTATGTTGATTTGCATTCTTTGTCATGTGAATTGTACTAGTATTATCACAAAATATTTTAACATGATCAAAGTGTAAATCATAGTCGAGGAGAGTATGTTTCATCCAAAGAACTTGTGCACAACAAGCTCCGGCTGCAACATACTCCGCCTCGGCGGTTGAGAGGGCTACCGAATTTTACTTTTTGGAAGACCAAGATACAAGACAATTACCTAGGAATTGACATGTTCCACTTGTGCTCTTCCTATCTACCCTACAACCCGCATAGTCGTCATCCGAAAAACTCGTCATTGAAAATTGGCCGGTTTTCGGATACCACAAACCCATTTCAATAGTGCCCTTAAGGTATCTAATTATGCGTTTAACCGCAATTATATGAGACTCTTTAGGATAAGATTGAAAACGTGCACAAAGACAAACGGAAAACATAATATCCGGCCTACTAGCCGTCAAATACAATAAACTACCAATCATGCTACGATAAAGCTTAATGTCTACACTTTTACCTTGTTCATTCTTATCAAGCTTTATGGTTGTTGCCATGGGAGTTTTGCTCACTTTAGATCCTTCAAGTCCGAACCTTTTGATTAATTCCTTTGTGTACTTGGCTTGATTGATGAAGATCCCATCCTTCCTTTGCTTGATTTGGAGTCCAAGGAAATAGTTGAGCTCCCCCATCATAGACATTTCAAATTCATCCTTCATGCATGATTTAAAAGCTTGGCAAAGAGATTCATTAGTAGAACCAAAAATAATATCATCTACATAAATTTGCACAATGAGAATATCATTTTCTACATGTTTTGTAAACAATGTTGTATCAATTTTTCTTTCTTAAAACCATTTGAAATTAAAAATGAAGAAGTCTTTCATACCAAGCCCTAGGGGCTTGTTTTAAACCATAAAGAGCTTTATCTAATTTAAACATAAAATCCGGATGTGTTGGATCAACAAACCTGGGGGGTTGTTCAACATACACTTCCTCTTCAATAAAACCATTTAGAAAAGCACTTTTAACATCCATTTGAAATAATTTAAAATCTTTATATGAGGCAAATGCTAGTGTCATCCGTATGGCTTCAAGCCGTGCTACGGGTGCAAAGGTTTCTTCAAAATCGATTCCTTCGATTTGAGTGTAACCTTGGGCAACTAACCTAGCTTTATTCCTAACAACGTTACCCGATTCATCCAATTTGTTCTTAATGATCCACTTAGTACCAATTGTTGGTCTATCGTGAGGCCTAGGAACAAGGTGCCAAACTTGGTTGCGCTCAAATTGATTGAGTTCCTCTTGCATGGCTAGCAACCAATATGAATCGGCCTCGGCTTCGAGGACGTTCTTGGGTTCAACATGAGAAATAAATGCATAATGTCCACAAAAATCATGAAGTTTAGAGCGAGTGGTTACCCCTTTAGATACTTCACCTATGACGAGGTCCTTGGGATGATGAGGATTGTATCTCCAATCCTTTGGAAGTTGTTGAGTAGGCTCCACTTTAATTGATTGAATTTCATTTCCTTGAGCCTCTTCTACTTTAGCTTCACTTTCTTCATCATCCTTTGGCTTGTCTCCCATAGTAGGTGTATCCTCCAAGGTCACTTTCTCTAAGCCTTCATCCAAAGCATCTATTTCTACAACATTCTTAACAAACAAGTTAGATTCTTCAAACTTAGCATGTATAGATTCCTCAATAGTCAAAGATGATCTATTGAAGATTCTATAAGCTTTACTAGTATTAGAATAACCCACAAAAATTACCTCATAAGCTTTAGCATCAAATTTTCCTAAATTATCTTTTGTATTTAAAACAAAACATTTGCATCCAAAAACCTTGAAATATGAAACATTTGGTTTTCTAGAAAAGTACATTTCAAAAGAAGTCTTTGAAGTATTTTTACACAAGAAAACACGATTTGATATATAGCATGATGTATTTACGGCCTCGGCCCACAAATAATGTGGTAGACCATATTCACTTAGCATTGTCCTAGCCATCTCTTATAAAGTTCGATTTTTCCGTTCAATTACTCCATTTTATTGTGGAGTTCTAGGACAAGAAAGTTCATGCTTAATTCCATGTTCTTCACAAAAAGTGGTAAAGGGTAGGTTAATGAATTCACCTCCTCTATCACTTCTTATCCTTAAAATTGCAACATCTTTTTCTTTTTCAACTCTTTTCTTAAAAGATTGGAAATATGAAAATGCTTGATTTTTGTATTCAAGAAAGAAAACCCAAGTAAAACGTGAAAAGTCATCAACCAAAACAAATGCAAATCTATTCCGACTTAGACTTTTGGTTTGTGTAGGGCCAAATAGATCCATATGGATTAGCTCCAAAGGACGTGATATCATGATATCCTTAATTGACTTGAAAGAAGACTTAGTTTGTTTCCCAAATTGACATGCGTCACAAACTCGGTCCTTTTCAAAATTCAAACAAGGAATACCTTTCACCATTTCCTTTGTGTTTAACCTAGATATATGGTCAAAAGAAATGTGGCCTAGTCTTCTATGCCACAACCAAGAGTCATCATCGAGGGCTTTTAAACAAGTAATATTACAAGACATATTAGACATATCTATCATATAAACATTACTTTCACGAAAACCAGAAAACACACAAGCATTAGATATTCTATCAATTACTTTACAAACTACATTATCAAAAACAACATCAAAACCTTTATCACAAAGTTGACTAACACTCAAGAGGTTATGCTTGAGGCCATCAACTAAAACTACATTCTCAATTAAAGGGGATGTGCCGAGTTTTACATTACCAATACCGATGATTTTACCCTTGGCATCATCTCCGAAGGTGATGGTGCCACCTTCATGGTATCTTGATAGGGTTACAAAGTTGTTGATGTCCCAAGTCATGTGCCTTGAGCAACCACTATCAAGATACCACAATCCTCTACGTCGTTGGGCCTTGGAAGGTACCTACATCATTTAACAAAATTGTTGACTTTGGTACCCAAATTTTCTTGGGTCCTTGAAAGTTAGTGCATCGAACCCAAACATTATGACAAGATGCACTTAGTCTATCATAGCAAAAATTAGCTAAGTGCCCTTTCCGCCCATAATGTGAACATGAGAACACTCTTCCATACATGAATGCATGATGTGTGTGTGAAGTGTGAGCATATTTTGGGGGTTTGCCACGATGTAAAGGTTGTGTGGTATGAACATGAGCATGAGCATGGTAAACATTTTTCTTAGGAGCTTGTTTCTTAGGAAACATGGCCTCTATCTTCTTCTTATTAAATTCACAATTTTTTGAAAATAATTCCTAATGAGTCTATTCTTTCTTTAAGCATGGTAATCTCATTTGAATCAATTAGTGGGGACTTGCCTTTACAAGAAATCTTATATTTGTCAAAATCTTTTTGGGTGGAAACAAGAGTGGAAAGTAATTCATCTTTTTCTTTAGAAAGAGTAAAAACTTGATGATTAAGAGATTCATTTTCCTTTTCATTTTTAAATACTTTTTCTTTAGGAAATCATAATTATGTGATAATTCTACAAAAGCTTCTCCTAGTTCATCCATTGAAAGTTCATCAATAAGAGAAGTGGAAGGGGTTACCTTACTTGTGCTTTCATTGGCCATGAAGCACATGTTGGCGGTGTCGATTTCCTCCTCGGATTCGCTCTCGGAATCCCATGTAGGTTTCATTGCTTTCTTCTTGTAGGGCTTCTTTGAGGTGGCGGGCTTTACTTTGTCCGGGCACTCCGCCACTATGTGTCCCGGCCTTTGACAATTGAAGCAAATAATCTTCCTTTCTTCTTTACCTCCTTGCCATCTCTTTCTACCTTGGAACTTGGCCTTGTTATACATCCTCCGAACATTCTTGACAAGAAGTGAGAGCTCTTCGTCATCTTCTTCTTCATCATCTTCGTCGGAGTGTGATGATTGACTTTTGAAGGCTATTGTTTTCTTCTTGGAAGGAGCCATGTCCTCCCTAGCTTTTCTCTCCATCTCATGGGTTTTGAGGTTCCCAATGAGACCAATTAGCTCCATCTCCTCCTTGTCATTGAGTTCCTTCAAGGTGGTTGCTTTCACTTCCCATGAAGGAGGAAGAGCCCAGATGATCTTTCTAACTCTTTGATCGTTGTCGATAGCATCACCTAGAGAAGAAAGTCCATTAGTAATCTTAGTAAATTTTGTAACCATATCATCTATGGTTTCATTTTCTTGCATGCAAAAGTTTTCATATTGGGACCGAAGAAGGTCTATCTTAGCCCTCTTCACTTGTGAGGTCCCCTCATGTGTAACTAGCAAGTGTGTCCAAATTTCATATGCGGACTTGCAATGAATAACTCTAGCTATATCATCATCATTAAGGGCTTGAAGGAGTGCATAATGAGCCCTAGCATTGGCATCAAATTCCTTAGTCTCAATTTCGGACCAAGTGGATTCATCACCGGGGGGTGCACTAAAAGGTTTGGTCACGGCCTTTGCAACTCGACTTCCTAGAGATTGCAAGAAAACGGTCATCTTAACCTTCCATATGGGAAAGTTAAGTCCATCAAACTTAGAGGGTGTCTTAATACCATCGGCCATCTTTACTAAGTGAGAATGAATGAAATGATTAGAAATATTAGGATCTCTCTAAGGTTGTTAAGCCAAGAGCCTAGAGTCCTAGCTCTGATACCAATTGAAAAACACCGAGAGGCGGGTGAATAGGTGTAATTGCTAATCTAACAATCTTTTTAAAACTAAGATGGATGAATGATGCAACGATCTCTCAAAACAAGACTAAGAGCCGAATACCCCGTGAGAGGTTTTGAACTCCTTCCTCCCAATTCCCCTTGAATGAGTTAGAGGTGCGCAATGCAACCTTGTTGTATGAGAATTGATCGAACAAAGAATGAATAATATGCAATGATGAAATGCACACAAGATATATCACAAGTAACACAAACTAGAGGCAATAACACAAGGAAAGAAAACTAGATCTCAAGCAAGTAATTGAAAGCAATAGAGAGCAAGAGAAATTTAAAGCAAAATGGACACAAAGCAATCGCAAACACAAGATGTTTGTTTTGAGGTTCGAGCCACCGCTCTACTCCCCGCCTTCACCTCCGTGAAGGGTTTCCACTATCCACCGAGGACGCTTACAACGGTCTACTGAAGACCCGAGCACCGAGCTCCACCAATTACAATAACCTCTACCGAAGAGGTGTCTCCACAAGAACAATAAGAAGGAACAAGTAACCAAAGTGATCACAATAAGATCACTAAACTCTTTACAATATCTCACTCTTTTACAACTTCCTTATAGAATGAGTAAGGGATTTTTGGCTCTATGAAGTGTAGTGAGAAAAACTCAGTTGTAGAATGAAATTTGCTAACAAATACAACTGAAAAAAAGCTCAAGAAAGAGTTGGAGATGAAGAGCTTAAACACTTTTCTTTTCTTTTTGAAAACTATGAAAACTTGAGGATTTTTCTTAGTGTTTTGCAAGAGACTCTTCTCCTCTATTTATAGGGAGAGAAATAGGTTAAAAACAATTTATTTTAAGCTTATTTGCTCTGAAAAAGATCTCCAAAACCTCAGAAAAAGTCTGCCAAAACAGATTAAAAAGACAGATTTCAGAATTGCACAAAAGAGGAAAGAGCCGTTGGGCTTTTGCAGGCTTGGCGGTCGACCGGGCCGGTCGGCCGCCAGCTCTGCTGGCAAAGAGCCGTTGGGCTCCGGTCGACCCCAGGGTTGACCGTCCTCAAGGAGAAACAAAGCGTTCTGCGGGCAGTCGACCCGGGCGGTCGACCCAGAAAACACGAGAGCAAACTGCAGACAGTCGGTCGACCCGGGCGGTCAGCCGACAGACATGCACAAGCGTGCATGTCCTGATACAGGCGCCGGTCGACCGGTCCGGTCGGCCGGTCTAGCCTGAAACAGAAAATTAGAAGGAATTTTGAACTAGGAAATTTTTGAAGATAATTTTGTAGGTATATGTAGTTAAGTATCATGTTGTAAAAGATGTAATTTTAACGCGCGAGCTCTTGAATCAACACATGTGAGCTCCAAAAACTCCTTTGTTGAAGCTAAACACCTACTAAAATCTTGGTCAACAACTGAAACTTTATAAACACAAGATTATTAGTAAACTATAACTACATGAGTTAATCATCATTAAAACTAGAGTGATGGGCCTCTGGGCCAACAATCTCCCCTTTTTAATGATGACAAAACTCATGGAGTTATATATGCATAGATTAAAGTTAAGCTTCATAGAAGCTCCCCCTTAACTCATGCAAAGTAAATAAACAATAAAGATATTCAATGAATGCATAAACCAAACAACATATATATGCATAAATGAGGAATTAAACATAAATAAACTCTTCAAATACTTCTCCCCTTTTTGCATAAACAAAACATATATGTAAGAAAATAAACATGCATATATAAACTCTCAAAATTCTTCTCCCCCTTTTTGTCATTTCATCAACAAAGGGGCGAAAACAAATCAAACAATAAAGATATATATGCGATATACATTCATGAAGAAGAGAGACTCCCCCTGCTGCATGCAATACATGAAAAGAGATGACTAAACTCTAACCACATAAAGCATAATATACAATGTATAAAAAGAGATGTGAAGCTCCCCCTAAACATGTGTAAGACATAGAGAAGAGAGGTCAATCTCCTCAATATGAGATATACTCAACATGAATCTATATATAAAGAAGATGTTAAGCTTCCCTTGCATATAAGCAATACATATCAAAATAATACCAATTGAAAAATATACCAATTTATGATAAAGGTATATATCGAAACATTATGATACCAATTGAATATAAACAAAATTTTTAAGATATCAAAAGATACCAATTAAAAATTTCGTGTAAATTTTTGATACAAAATAGAAAATGAAATATTGTACGTTTTTGATATCAATTGAAATATATATAGTAAATTTTGATACCAATTGAAAGTAAAACATCAATTGAAAATACAAGCCAAAATTTTGGGTAAACACAACTCATTTTGCAATAAGAATATCAAATTGAGAATAATACCATTTTAAGATTATTGATACCAATATTGAAAATGTTAGCATATATTAAAATAAATTTTTTTATCATAAAGAATGAGAGTAAGATACCAATTGAAAATAAAACCGATTGAAAGATGAAACACGAATTTTTCTCCCCCTTTATGAAATGCAAATAAAAATAATGCATAAGCTTGTATAAGTGATTGAAGCTTTACTTGCACACAAAATACGGAATTACAGAACTTAAAAATAGAGATGTGCAAGTGCTCAATTCTTACCGCTATAGCAAGTGGCTATGTGGGTCGTGATCCACAAGGAGGGTTTGCGATAGAAGCGTTCAAAGTTTTGTATTGAAATCTTTATAAAGATAAAACGAAAGTTCTTCTTTGTTTTTAAGAAATAAAAATGAAAACAGAGTTATGTTAAAGTTAGAAAGAAAACGGTAGAATGGGAAAGTGGAAAAGAATGGAGAATGACTATTTATAAAGAAATGGGAAAGAAAGCGACTATGTACAAATGAGTTGGGAAAGAAGTGATTTGGAAGATATGGTGTTGGTGATTTAATTTACAGAAATAAAAGAAAAGAAATAAAAACAATTACTTACCTTCTTTTCACCAAAAGCTTACCTTGAGTCTTTAGCGAAGATGTTACCTTGAAGTGAAGGCAATCAGCGCATAACCCATAAGAGTTGAGCATTGGTCTCTTCCACATTACATCATCAAGACAACTCAAGCATGAAATGATACAGAGAGAGACTCAATTCCATCGTCATGAGCTATCGGTGGCACTCGCAAAGGCAAGGCTCTTTCGATGCTTTTAGACTCACTTGGAAGACAATTGTACCAAAAAGAAAAGTGAAGTAGAAAAGAAGAAGACGAAGAAAACTAAAAAGAAGTACATACAAAGAAAGAACATAGATTCGATTTCATAACGATCAAAGAAATGAAAGAAACCTTACACCGGTGTCACTCTCAGCTCAACCTTCATTCTTGTTCTTCGATGAAAGTCTGATCTCCTCTGAATTACATAAATTAAAACTAAAATTACATGAAAAAGAGAAACAAAAACCTAAACTAAAAAATGGAAAACTAGTCTAAATCCTATCTCTGCATAGTCGTCCCATTTTCAGTGACAATACTGGCTTTTTATAGGCAAAAACCCAACCTACAGGATCCCGGGGAGATCGGGGAAGCAAACGCTCCCCCTAACTCCACAACCAAGCCGCGAAAATGCGACTTTGGCCGTGTTTCCGCGGCCAGGGTGTGGCCAGGTGGCCACACCCTGTTGGTGGGTCTCCCCGGTTTCACGTTCTACTTTTATCTTCAGTTGGTTTTCTCGTTTGAGTCCAGGATTGTGACGAAATGGCCTTTGATTATTGGCTTTAACCGATCGATTCTGAGAGGATTCTTCTCAACCGGTTTTCAATCTCTTGATTTTGCCCTGATTTACTGAGTGCGAATTAATTCTGATTTAATTCAGAATTCTTGTGGGCTTTTGGGCTCATTTCTCTTCATCTCCTTAAGGAATGGGCCTGCAAATAAATTAAACAATTAATTAGGACAATGCAGATTTTATTCTATAATAAGTATGGAAATATGATACTAAATATGCAACATTAGCGACCAATCACACCCCCTTACCTATCTTTTGCTCGTCCTCGAGCAAAACAATTAAACTATATTAAGGATTATTAGACCACTTTCACAGGTCACGCGATTGCACTGAGCATGTGCAACAAGCCGTTAAACCTCTAGGTTTTCCCCTAGAGGACGAGTTTTGTCTCGTGAGGGTTTTCAGCGGATTGCACCCACAAAATCCATAAAGAAAGAGAATTAAAGAGTTAGTATTTTCAAAGAGCATTTTGAAAGAGAAAAATATTTGAAATATAATTGTAGATTTAAGCAATCTATAAGTTATAAGAAAACTGAATTTTTCATTTCTAAACTTAGTCTCTATTCAAAAATTTGTTATCAATCAAAGTAAGGAGTCAATTGTACTTCTCATCTAGTCTATTACTTTACACTAAGTTATATGCACCTTGTGACTGTGAAACTTTTAACTAAGGGTTCATTAACTCTAACTCTTATGCCTTATTTATTTATATATATATATATGCTTTTTTTTCTTTTTTGGTGGTATTATTCCTTAGTTCTATTAGGCTTTCTAATTTGCCCATGTAACGAGCCTTTAATCGTTGACTCCCAAACCAAACGGTCTTAGGGACTGGGTGAGAAAACACCCCAAGAACTTAAGGACTCGAGCAAACAAGGCCACAAAACTAAGGATTTTATTATATGAACCGCTTTTAGGCGTGAATACTTATGCTTTATTAGGCACAAATACCCAGCTTAATCAGAGGATTTTATAATTTTTTTTCTTAAACTTATCTAATCATCTTTCGCATAAATACTAAGGCTTGCTTAGGCCAAAGCACCTAGCTAATCAATAATTAGACTTGTTCATTTTTCATAGATATTTTTTTCTTTTTTTTCTTTTTTTTATATATAAGGCATAAGAATCTTTGTTTTTGAACCCTTAGTGTGTAAGTGTATGAAGTGTGCATATTTCATTAAGGTAAAGATCAAGACTAAATTACTTTGACAAATTTTCTTTCTAACCCTAAAAATCAAACAAATAATCTTATTTTGACCAAGTATAAGAAATCCTAATTTGAATTTTCCAATTCCTTAAAATTAACTTAATTTCTTACAAAAAATATGTCAAAATATTGTTTCTATTTTCAAAAAGTTTTTTAAAAGTAAAGAAAATGTTAATTTTTTTAATAAAAAGAAAAACAAAACTAAGTTATGTTAGACCCTCCCCCCACACCTATCTCATGCATTGTCCTCAATGTATGAATTAATGCATAGATGCATGAAAAAGAAGAAAGGGAAGGAAAATGTTACCTTAAGGTGGTGGTTCCGGAGGTGGTTTGATTGGTCCACGAAATGCGGCCCAATCAACTTTTTGTGGAGTTCGGAGGAACCCACCAGAAATATCTCTAATATAACCCATTAAAATGATGAATCCATAATGGATTTTTATTAAATATTTGACCCCATCTAATTTTCAAATTCTATAATTGATTTCGGAGTCAAATTTGTCAACCACCTCGTCCCAGAATGGAGTGTGAAAAGATAGAATGATTGACTTGGACTCAGGAAGTACAGGAACTAATACCGACTCAGGAAGGTGACTTAAGTCAAGTAAAGGTTCAGGAGTCGAAATAGGTTCAGGAATTGGGTCCAAGTCAAGAAGTTGAAACTCAAGTCCACATTTATTTTCCAATAATAGAATGTGACTTAATATTGGTGATTCAAGTTCAGGAATGATAGGTAGGGGAATCAAAACTGACTCTAAATATATCTCAAGTTTGGTAACAAAACAGGAGTCAATATTGATTCAGAAAGTTGAACTGGATCACAGATTTGAGAATCTAGGTCACATATCTCATTGAGTTCAATATCAAAAAAATGAGAACTTGCCAATTTGTCAATACAATTTTCAAAAGTGTAAAATTGGTCAAGTTCAATATGATCATCAAAAATAGGTGATTCAATTTCATGATGAATTGGCACAGGATCCAATGTTGACTCGGGGAAAAGATTAAAATCAGGTAAAGATACCGGAGTCATTATTGAATCAGGAAGTAAAATTGAATCACTAAGTTGAAGTTCATGATCATATTCATTTTCAAGTTCGATTTCAGGAAAAGGATAACTTGCCAAACTGTCAATATTCTTTTCAAAATTTGGAGTTTGGGCAAGTTCAAATGATTGTTCTTAAATGGAACCTTGATTTCCAAAACAACCTGACTCATCGGCTCTAACAGGATGGTTAGTGACATCAGAACTGGTCAAACGGTGGGAACGTAGAGATTGGACCATCATATCTATATCACGATTACGAGCGTTTTGAGCCTGAGTCATGGCTTCAAGCATCTTTTCATAGTTGATAGGTTCATTGTTTTGATGAAAAGATGAAGTATTGTCTTGGAATTGGTGGTGAAATTGTGAGTCCATCAGATTTTGGGATTTGTGTTTGTACTCACGCATACTCATTTCCAAAATTGATAGTTTTCTATTTTGGACTGGTGGAACTGAGTATGAATCTTGAAAATATTGTGGACTAGGTGGAGAAGGAGGATAGGTTGGTTGAAAATTGGACTCGGGGGACATGAATCCCCACTGACTCTGTGAAGAGTTGAAATTGTTATGGAAATTATGGTTTTAAGATTGGGGACATGGGTTATATTGATTCGGATAAGACCAATCCGGCACACTAGGTTGGTTAGAGTTATGATATGCCGGGTTGGTAATATCCGAAAATGAAGTCGGTGTGTAATATGGATTATTATTAAAATTGAAAAAATTGTTATTATAAGCCATATCACACAATAGAATACAAACAAAAAGAAAGAAAAAAAAACAAATAAACAAACAAAAAAGAAAAAAATTCTAAACTAAGTTAGGGTAGACCTATGACCTAGACGACTCCTAACTGGTTAGACTGTCCATGGGAGGTCTAATGCAGACTTTGACCACAAGCTAATAAGCTAGGTCAGGGCAAAATTGGTGGGAGGTTTTCCGTCAAAGACGTTCCTTAATTAAATAACCACCAATCTTCGGGCTTTCGACCCTTAATCCCTTTCCTAGACACTGATTTGGCAGGAGTCAAATTCCAACACCTTTCCCCCTTAGGATAATCTCCTAATTGAGTCCGAGATGTCCCTAGGGCCAACATCTACTCATTTTTAGTTAGGCTCGGGTTAGTAAGTGCTTGGAATCTGATTTTTAGGCCAAGGAAGGGTGATTAAATCCCCACCTTATCTTGTTAATGGGTGGTGCCCTTAAAATCAGTTTGTGCAAGTGTACAAGATATGTAAAATAAGATTCACTCAAAGCGATAAAAATCAACCAAGAGTGATTGGTAGTGAAAAGTGCATTTTTATCATTACATTTACCATCACATTTTCATATTTATTCATATAATCATGCACAATTAACTAATATTTTATTATTTATTGTGTGCAGGCCTTGAGAAATAAAAATAAAGGAATAAAGCCTCAAAAGAAGCCCAAAAGCCCATATTCAAGCCCAAGTGCAAAAGTGCAAATATCAATTGTCAAAAGTGCAAATACATAAGGGCAAAAGTTGCAAATACCAAAGAAGGAAGGATAGATTTCTATTCAACCCTAAACACTTGCAGGATGAGGATAAAAGCCAAAGAAGGATAGCAAATTTCGTTTAAAAGATATGGGAAGATTTGAGATCTAGGGTAACTTGCTTCCCAAGTTATCTCGAAATCCAAAGATGAAGAGTCAAGATGCAGCTTCCAGAAGGAAACGCCCAGATGGACGGACCAGGAGAGGCCACACGCCAAAGCGCGTGGCCAACCGACACTGTATGGCCGCGGAAACGCGGCCCAAGCCGCGTTTCCGCGGCAAATTCGATGACTCCAGGGAACAGCTTTCGTGGTCGACTTCTATCCGGACTCTACCTCCTTCTGCGCCTATAAATACCCCTGCAGTGCAACAGAGAAAAGCGTCCAGAGCCGAGGGCCAAATCTAGGGTTTAGGCTTTCTTCTTTCTTGTAGTTTAGGTTTTCTTTTCTTTTTTAATTTTTATGCAAGTGAGGGAGAGGGCTATGTTGAGAGTGACACCGATGTATGCTTCTCTTCTCTTCCATTGTATCAAGTAATAAAGGTAACTTTTCTTTTTATGTCATTGCTTTATTTTCCTTTTTGTTTTCTTCACTTTTTCTATTTTTATCTCTGTTGGTTTATGATGAGCATGCAAGTGATTTCCAAAGCACAAGTATAACGAATCTTGGTGGGTGCCAACGATATTTCATGGTGATGTTCTCCTCCTCAAGGTACGTATCACTTCATACTTGCCCAAGCTTGATGATATAATGTGAACAGGAAACTGAGATCGATCCTATGGTTTATGCGTTCAACGCCTCCAAAGCAAGGTAGAAAGTGTTAGGATTTTACGTTTTTATTCAACCAAACTAAGGTTAGTGTTTATTTCTTTTCTTTTCTTTTCTTTTATTTTTGTAGATTAAATCACCATCTCCCAATTCTTTCTTTCTCATCTCATTATAAATACCACCTTTAATCCTCCAACTTCATAATCTACTGCCTTCTTCCTAACTTAACTTTAACTATTCTTTTTTTAACTTAAAGAAAAATTTTTAGAGATAACTTACAAACGCTTCTATCACTAGTCCCTCCCTGAGGATCACGACCCGCATAGCAACTGCTGTCGCGGATTCGAATTGAGCACTTGCACATTTTGTTCTAAATCTAATATTCCATATTTTGCGTGCAGGAAAAACTCAATCAAAATTTTGGCGCCGTTGCCGGGGAGGGACGGTAAGTTATTCTCTAATAATAAAAAAATTAACTAATTCTTTTATTCTTTCTGTCTGCAGGTTTGGAGAACAGGAAAGATAACAGCAGAAGTGGACATATAGCAACTCTGTGCCTCTGCCCTCGAAGGCAGAGCAGCAGATCCTACTCATCTGCCGCGCAAACGCGGCAATAGTAGTGAACTACTGACGTATTTTTCTGCAGGTTGCTAAAAAGTGCAAAATTTATTTTCTGCTCTGTTAAAATTTGTTCTGTGATAAACCTGTATACTGCTAATTAATTCAACAATAAAATATTTGTTGATAAAGACAAAAATTGATTCGACGTTTGCATATTAGGCACGTGTCTTTCAATCCCTTTATTTTACTGTTGAAGAGTGCTGGAGCAAGGTACGTTCGCATTGCATGTAGAATAGGACTCATCTCTTGGTTGATGCTTTGACTGAATCTTATTTACATATTTTGTACACTTGCACAAATTTATTCTAAGGGCATAACCCATTAACAAGATAAGGTGGGGATTTCATCACCCTTCCTTAGCCCAAAAATCATATCCCAAGCACTCACTAACCCAAGCCTAACTTAAAATTAGTAGACGTTCGCCCTAGGGATATCTCGGACTCAATTAGGAGATTATCCTTAGGGGGAACGGTGTTGGAAATTGACTCCTGCCAAATCAGTATCTAGGAAGGGGATTGAGGGCCGAAAGCCTGAAGATTGGTGGTTATTTAATTAAGGAACGTCTTTGACGGAAAACTCCCACCACTCTTGCCCTGACCTGGCTGATTAACTTGTGGTCAAAGTCTGCACCCTACCTCCCGTGGACAATCTAACCAGTTAGGAGTCATCTAGGTCATAGGTCTACCCTAACTTAGGTTAGATTTTTTTTTTCTTTTTTATTTGTTTATTTGTTTGTTTCTTTTTCTTTGTTTGTGTTGGTGTGATATGGCATATAATAATAATTTTTCCAATTTTAATCCATATTACACAACTAACTATTTTTCGGATATTACCAACCTGGCACATCACAACTTTGACCAACCTAGTGTGCCGGAATGGTCTTATCCGAATGAATATAACCCATATCCCCCATCTTATGACCATAATTTTCATACTTTCAACTCTTCACAGAGTTCATGGGGTTTCGAGTCCCCCGAGTCCAATTTTCAACCGACTTGTCCTCCGTCTCCACCTTGTCCACAATATTCCCAAGATTCATACTCAGATCCACCCAGTCAGAATAGACTACCATCTATCTAGGAAATGATGAGTATGCATGAGTCCAAGCAAAAATTACCATCAATCGCAGACATGATTATGCGTGAGTCCACCGACTCACAACTTCATCACGATTACACTTCATCCTTTTAAGTCCAATCACAACATGATGCAACTATCAACTATGAAAGGATGCTTGCAGCCATGACTCAGGCTAGATTAGCCCGTGATCATGATATAGATTTGATGGTTCAATCTTTACGTTCTCACCTTTCGGCCATTTCTGATATGGTTAACCATTCTGTTAGAGACGACGAGCCACGTTGCTTTGGACAACAAGATTCTAATTCAGTACCACCTTGTGAGCTTGCTGAAACTCCATTTTTGATAGTTTGGCAAGTTATTTCTTTCCTGAAATAGAACTTGAGCATGAATATGATCATGATCCCCAACTTGATGATTAAATTTTACTTCCTGATTCAATAATGACTCCGGTGTCTCCACCTGATTTCACTTTTCCCGAGTCAACATTGGATCCTGTTCCAATTCATCATGAAATTGAATCACCCATTTTTGATGATCATATTGAACTTGACCAATTTTGCAATTTTGAAAGTCCCATGGATAAATTGGCAAGTTCTCATTTTTATGAAATTGAACCCAATGAGATATGTGACCTAGATTCTCAAATCTGTGATCAAGTTCAAATTCCCGAATCATTATTGACTCCTATTTTGTTACCCGACTTAGGTAATCTTTTAGAGTCAGATTTGATTCCCACACCTATCATTCCTGAACTTGAATCACCAATATTGAATCACATTCCATTATGGGAAGAATATTGTGGACTTGAGCTTCAACTTATTGATTTGGACCCACTTCTTGAACCTAGCCCGACTCCTGAACCATTACTTGATTTAAGTTTCTTTCCTGAGTCGGTATTCGTTCCCGTACTTCCCACGTCCAAGTCAATAATTCCATCTTTTCATACTCCATTTTGGGACAAGGAGGTTGACACAATTGACTCTGAAATTTATTATGAAATTTGAAAATTTGATGGGGTGGAAATTTTAAAAAATGATCACACATACATTTTCGTGGGTTATACAAGAAAATTTTTTGGTGGGTTCCTCCATGAAATATTATGTTATCTTGATTGGGTAGCAACGCTTGGCCCAATTAGACCACCACCAGAACCACCACCTTAAGGTAACTTCTGCCTTCCCTTGTTCTTTTTCATGCATATATGCATTCATTCATACATTGAGGACAATGCATGAGATAAGTGTGGGGGTAGGCTTTACTAACATACTAACATAGTTAGAAACTAACCAAAATTTGCTAATTAAAAAAAAATTTATAAAAAGGACAATATTTTGACTTATCTTTTGAAAGAAATCTAAGTTAATCTTAAGAATTAGGAAAATCATGATTAGGATTTCTAAAAACTTTGTCAAAATAAATAAATTGTTGAATTTTTAGGTATAGGAGGAGAAATTGAATAAGTAGTTAGTCTTAATTTTTACCTTAATGAAATGTGCATACCTAATGCATATCTAGGATTCTAAGACGAAGACCTTTGTGCCTCATATAAAAAAAAAAAAAGAAAAGAAAAATTTCACCAATTAAGCTGGATACATGTGCCTCAAGAAGCATAAGTATTCACGCCTAAAGGTGAGTAATAAATAAAATAAAGCCCTTAGTTTTGTGGCCTAGTTCACTCGAATTTGAGTCCGCGGGGTGTTTTCTCACTTGGTGCCCTAAAGCCGACCGGTTTGGGAGCCACCGACTTTAAGTTCGCTACATGGGTGGATTAGAAAGCCAAAGAAAACTGAGAAATAATATATATGTATTAACACATCTAATAGTCAATTAGTTAGGTATGAGGGCCTCAAGAAGCCTTGATGCTTACACGAAAGAAAATTAGGTGAGTTATACATATTAAAAAAAATAGAGAAAAAAAACGAGGCATGAGAGTCCAAGTCAAGGAATTCCTAGTAAAAATTCATAAGGATGTATATGATTTTTGGTAACGAAAAAGACTATACACAAAATTCAATTTTGATCCTTACTTAAAAATGAAAACAATTTACTTTATAAAGACTAAATCTAAGAATGAATAAAAATGATAATCCTAAAATCTTATAGATTACTTAGTCTCTTCAAACGTATTTCAAATATTTTCCTATTTCATGGATTTTGTGGGTGTAATCCGCTGAAAACCCTCACGAGACAACACTCGTCCTCTAGGGTAACCTAGGGGCTTAACGGCTTGTTGCACATTCTAAGTGCAACCGTGATTCCTACGAAAGTGAGTTAGCTAGTTTAGTTTTTCTTTTTCTTTTGATTTTTACTCGAGGACGAGCAAAAAGATAAGTGTGGGGGTGTGATTGGTAGTGAAAAGTGCATTTTTATCATTACATTTACCATCACATTTTCATATTTATTCATATAATCATGCACAATTAACTAATATTTTATTATTTATTGTGTGCAGGCCTTGAGAAATAAAAATAAAGGAATAAAGCCTCAAAAGAAGCCCAAAAGCCCATATTCAAGCCCAAGTGCAAAAGTGCAAATATCAATTGTCAAAAGTGCAAATACATAAGGGCAAAAGTTGCAAATACCAAAGAAGAGGGAAGGATAGATTTCTATTCAACCCTAAACACTTGCAGGATGAGGATAAAAGCCAAAGAAGGATAGCAAATTTCGTTTAAAAGATATGGGAAGATTTGAGATTTAGGGTAACTTGCTTCCCAAGTTATCTCAAAATCTCAAGATGAAGAGTCAAGATGCAGCTTCCAGAAGGAAACGCCCAGATGGACGGACCAGGAGAGGCCACGCGCCAAAGCGCGTGGCCAACCGACACTGTATGGCCGCGGAAACGCGGCCCAAGCCGCGTTTCCGCGGCAAATTGGATGACTCCAGGGAACAGCTTTCGTGGTCGACTTCTATCCGGACTCTACCTCCTTCTGCACCTATAAATACCCCTACAGTGCAACAGAGAAAAGCGTCCAGAGCCAGAGGGCCAAATCTAGGGTTTTAGGCTTTCTTCTTTCTTGTAGTTTAGGTTTTCTTTTCTTTTTTAATTTTTATGTAAGTGAGGGAGAGGGCTATGTTGAGAGTGACACCGATGTATGCTTCTCTTCTCTTCCATTGTATCAAGTAATAAAGGTAACTTTTCTTTTTATGTCATTGCTTTATTTTTTTTTGTTTTCTTCTCTTTTTCTATTTTTATCTCTGTTGGTTTATGATGAGCATGCAAGTGATTTCCAAAGCACAAGTATAACGAATCTTGGTGGGTGCCAACGATATTTCATGGTGATGTTCTCCTCCTCAAGGTACGTATCACTTCATACTTGCCCAAGCTTGATGATATAATGCGACAGGGGACTGAGATCGATCTTATGGTTTATGTGTTCAACGCCTCCAAAGCAAGGTAGAAAGTGTTAGGATTTCACGTTTTTCTTCAACCAAACTAAGGTTAGTGTTTATTTCTTTTCTTTTCTTTTCTTTTATTTTTGTAGATTAAATCACCATCTCCCAATTCTTTCTTTCTCATCTCATTATAAATACCACCTTTAATCCTCCATCTTCATAATCTACCGCCTTCTTCCTAACATAACTTTAACTATTCTTTTTGTTAACTTAAAGAAAATAATTTTTAGAGATAACTTACAAACGCTTCTATCGCTAGTCCCTCCCTGAGGATCACGACCCGCATAGCCACTACTACTGCGGATTCGAATTGAGCACTTGCACATTTTGTTCTAAATCTAATATTCCATATTTTGCGTGCAGGAAAAACTCAATCAAAGAGATGAGTCCTATTCTAGATGCAATGCGAACGTACCTTGCTCCAACACTCTTCAACAGTAAAAATAAATGAATTGAAAAGACACGTGCCTAAAATGTAAATGTCTAATCAATTTTTTATCGTTTTCAACAATTATTTTACTGTTGGTTTATTAGCAGGCTTATGTGATGACATATAAAAAATAAAGTTTGCAAAAAATAATATTTTTTCAAAACAAGCAGCCCTGCAAAAAACCTGTTTAGTAGTCAACTCCTTTTTGCCGCAGATCCGCAGCTTTGGCCGCAAATACGCGGCAAATCAGAGGGCACTTGGTCTCTGCTTTCTAGAGCAGAGGCCCAAGACCACTTATATGTTACTGCAATCTTATTTTCCTGATTTGCTTGCCCTATAACCTGCAACAGAGAAGAAAATTCGTTTTAGTTCTAAAAAATTTTCAATAAAAATCAGATTTCAATAAAAACCGTTACCCTCCCCGGCAACGGCGCCAAAAATTTGATTGAAGCTTTACCTGCACACAAAATACGGAATTACAGAACTTAAAAATAAAGATGTGCAAGTGCTCAATTCTTACCGCTATAGCAAGTGGCTATGCGGGTCGTGATCCACAAGGAGGGTTTGCGATAGAAGCGTTCAAAGTTTTGTATTGAAATCTTTATGAAGATAAAACAAAAGTTCTTCTTTGTTTTTAAGAAATAAAAATGAAAACAGAGTTATGTTAAAATTAGAAAGAAAACGGTAGAATGAGAAAGTGGAAAAGAATGGAGAATGACTATTTATAAAGAAATGGGAAAGAAAGCGACTATGTACAAATGAGTTGGGAAAGAAGTGATTTGGAAGATATGGTGTTGGTGATTTAATTTACAGAAATAAAAGAAAAGAAATAAAAACAATTACTTACCTTCTTTTCACCAAAAGCTTACCTTGAGTCTTTAGCGAAGATGTTACCTTGAAGTGGAGGCAATCAACGCATAGCCCATAAGAGTTGAGTATTGGTCTCTTCCACATTACATCATCAAGACAACTCAAGCATGAAATGATACAGAGAGAGACTCAATTCCATCGTCATGAGCTATCGGTGGCACTCGCAAAGGCAAGGCTCTTTCGATACTTTTAGACTCACTTGGAAGACAATTGTGAAAATCACCTAGAGGGGGGGTGAATAGGTGATGATGCTAATCAAAGGGCAATTTAAAAATTTAAAGCTACAACAATCACCAATCAAGAATCACAAGATAAATGCAAGCAAGTAAGTATGACAATGAATATGATGAGCAATTAATAAGTGCAAGCAAGATAGAGTAAGGAGTGTAAGAACAAGAAAAGTAAACCAATCGTAAACACAAGGATATGTTATCGAGGTTCGAGCACCCAGCTCTACTCCCCGCCTTCCCCAGAAGGATTCCGACCACTTCCACTATCACAAAGATCTCAAATACAATGGAGTACCCAACTCCTACAATCTCAAGTACAAGTAATTTCCTTGGTAGTCAAAAGACCACAAACTCTCTTTCAAATATCTCTTCCCTTACAAAGGTCCTTAGAGAATATTGAGTAGGAATGAAGCTCTTGTTGTAAGTGAAGAAAGAAAATTAAATCAGAGAGTATTTGAAAACCCTTCAGAAAATCAGTGAGAAATTCAGCACAAAAACCAAGAAACAAGTCTCTTTTGAAAGCCTTAAACTTTTGAATTTTCTAGCAAATAATTGTTGTCACAAATCTCTCCCCAAACACCCCTATTTATAGGAGAGGGCTAGGGTTTAGGGATAAAACATAATTACTGAAGTTTAGGAGGCAATTAGTTCAGAATATATTAATTAAACTAATTTTAAACACAAAAAGACAAAAATAAACAGCTCTTTAAAAACTGCCCGTTACTGTTCAACGGCTAGCTCAGTCGACCGGTGCGGTCGACCGCTAGTTCAAAATTTTGACCGTTACAGGCATTCGGTCGACCGACCCGGTCGACCGAAAAAACCAGAGAGCAAAAACTATAGTCCGGTCGACCGTGTCGGTCGACCGACAGACATGCACACGGATACGTGCATCTGCCAGAACCTCGGTCGACTGGGACGGTCGACCGGTATAACCTGACACAGATTCGGTCGACCGGCCGGTCGACCGGAACTGGTCAAAAATCAGACTTTGAAGGAATTTAAGAAAAGATTAAGATTTTGATAAAAATACTTTTGAACAGGGATTAGTATAAAACATAAATATATATCTGTAGGCAAAATCTTGTATGCAAATTATTTTTGTATAAATTATAGGAAAACATTTTGGATTGAACATGTGCGCAAAATCGTGTGTGATAGAGCTTCAAACCTATCCACTATTCTTTAACAAACTTCTAAACTATAAAACTAAAAATAAAGTATGCATAGCAATCTTCACAATCTTTGAGCCATGCAATGCCTTGCTAGTGCCTTCTCTTCTATGATCCTTCCTTGATTTGTGCAATTTGCCTTCATAGCTTCATAAACCTAGAAGTTGTTGCAATAGCAAGCAATGGCCTCCAAAAATGGTACAAACCTGAAACTCATCTTAACAAACTTATTAGTACCAAATAGCTCATATTTGGTTTGTCATCATCAAAACCAAAACCAAATGGAGAGTGTAACCTTTTGGGCCAACAATCTCCCCCTTTTTGATGATGACAAAACAAAAAGGCTATAAACAAAAATATAGGGGAGGAGAAAACTCCCCCTCAAATTGTGCTATATAATTAAACTCAAAACAACTCAAACCACAAGAATTCATAGAAAACATAAAAACATGTTCTTGATATCAAATGAAATCAAATTGAAACAATGCCAATAGTACACAAAATACAAGAGTTCTCAATTTCATAAAACACAAAACTCATAAAACCAAAACATATAAATTCATATGGAACCAAGACCAAATGAACTTATTTTTATCCATGTAAACTTATTCTCCCCCTTTTTGTCATACATCAAAAAGGGTTATGAGAAACATGTCTATTCAATAATACAAACATTAAGTTCTCCACAAATAAACGAAAATCTAGCAAAATCAAGAGGTTTAGTGAAAATATCGGCTAGTTGTAAATCCGTGGAAACATATTCAATATCTATATCACCTTTCCCAAAATGATCTCTAAGAAAGTGATATCTAATCTCAATGTGCTTGGTCTTACTATGTTGATTTGCATTTTTGGTCATGTGAATAGTACTAGTATTATCACAAAATATTTTTATATGATCAAAGTGCAAATCAAAATCAAGGAGAGTATGTTTCATCCAAAGGACTTGTGCACAACAAGCCCCCGCGGCAACATACTCCGCCTCGGCGGTTGAGAGAGCTACGGAATTTTGTTTCCTAGAGGACCATGAAACAAGACAATTACCAAGAAATTGACATGTCCCACTAGTACTCTTTCTATCTACTCTACAACCCGCATAGTCGGCATCCGAATAACTAGTCATTGAAAAATTTATAGTTTTCGGATACCAAAGACCCATTCCAATAGTGCCCTTAATATAACGAATAATGCGTTTTACCGCAATAAGATGAGACTCTTTAGGACACGATTGAAATCTTGCACAAAGACACACACTAAACATGATATCCGGCCTACTTGCCGTTAAATATAAAAGACTTCCTATCATGCTTCTATATAATTTAATATCAACATTTTTACCTTGTTCGTCCTTATCAAGCTTGGTTGTAGTTGCCATTGGAGTGTTGCAAGCCTTTGATCCTTCAAGCCCAAACTTCTTTACTAGCTCCCTTGCGTACTTGGCTTGGTTAATGAAGGTTCCGTCTTGAAATTGCTTGATTTGGAGTCCAAGAAAGAAATTAAGCTCACCCATGGAAGACATTTCAAATTCTAGTTGCATTACCTTTTCAAATTCCTTGCACAAAAGCTCATTAGTAGATCCAAAAATTATATCATCAACATAAATTTGCACAGTTAAAATATCATTATCAACATGCTTAGTAAAAAGAGTTGTGTCTACTTTGCCTTTAACAAAATCATTTGAAATGAGAAAACTAGAAAGCCTTTCATACCAAGCTCTTGGAGCTTGTTTCAATCCATACAAAACTTTATCAAGTTTAAAAACAAAATCGGGATGAACATGATGAACAAAACCGGGAGGTTGAGCAACATAAACTTCTTCATTGATAAAACCATTTAAAAAAGCACTTTTCACATCCATTTGAAAAAGTTTAAAATTTTTAAAACATGCAAAAGCTAGTGTCATCCGTATGGCTTCAAGCCATGCTACGGGTGCAAAGGTCTCCTCAAAGTCAATTCCCTCAACTTGAGTGTAACCTTGGGCCACTAACCTAGCTTTATTCCTAATGACATTTCCAGACTCATCCATTTTGTTTCTAAAGATCCACTTAGTACCAATTATTGGTCTATCGTGGGGCTTAGGAACAAGGTGCCAAACTTGGTTGTGCTCAAATTGATTGAGTTCCTCTTGCATGGCAAGCAACCAATATGGGTCCGTCTCGGCTTCGAGAATGCCTTTGGGTTCAAAATGAGAGATGAAAGCAAAGTTACCACATAGGTCATGGAGTTTAGAGCGAGTTGTTACCCCTTTAGATGCATCACCTAAGATGAGCTCCTTGGGATGATTTGTAGCATATCTCCAAGCTTTAGGAAGCGGTTGAGTGCCTTCCTCTTTATCCTCTTGAACATTACCACCTATAGGTTCTTGCTTTTCTTCTTGAGCGGGTGAGTCCTTCAAGGATAGTCTCTCCATGTCTTCACCTAATGGTTCAATCTCTACAACATTCTTAACAACCACATTAACTTCTTCAAATTTAACATGCATTGACTCTTCAATAGTAAGTGAAGATCTATTAAAAACTCTATATGCTTTGCTAGTAGAAGAATATCCAACAAAGATAGCTTCATAAGCCTTAGCATCAAACTTACCCAAATTATCCTTAGTATTTAAAACAAAACACTTGCATCCAAAAACTTTAAAATATGCAACATTTGGTTTTCTAGAATGATACATTTCAAAAGAAGTTTTTGAAGAATTTTTGCATAAATAAATACGATTAGATATATAGCATGCGGTGTTTACGGTCTCGGCCCATAAATATTGAGGGAGGTCATATTCACTTATCATTGTCCTAGCCATCTCTTGAAGTGTTCTATTTTTCCTTTCTACAACTCCATTTTGTTGTGGAGTTCTAGGACAAGACATTTCATGCTTAATTCCCTTTTCATCACAATAAGTCATGAAGAGTTGGTTAATAAACTCACCACCTCTATCGCTTCTTATTCTCAAAATCGGAAAACCCTTTTCTTTTTCAACTCTTTTTCGAAAAATCTTAAAATGAGAAAAAGTTTGATCTTTATTTTGCAAAAAGAAAACCCAAGTAAAACGGGAAAAATCATCAACCAAAACAAATGCAAATCTACTTCCATTTAAACTTTTAGTTTTAGTTGGTCCAAAAGATCCATATGAATTAATTCTAAAGGCCTAGTTGACATGATATCCTTGATTGGTTTAAAGGAAGACTTGGTTTGTTTCCAAAGTTGGCACGCACCACAAATGTGGTCTTTCTCAAAATTCAAGCAAGGTATACCCTTCACCAATTCCTTTGAATTAATCCTAGAAATATGGTCAAAAGATGCATGTCCTAATCTTCTATGCCAAAGCCAAGAATTTTCATGAAAAGCATTCAAGTATTTAGTAGAACAATCTAAATTAAGCATGTCAATAATATAAACATTATTATCACGAAAACCGGTAAGAATACAATCATTAGATTTAACATCAAAAATCTTGCAAGAAGTGTCATCAAAAACAACTTTAAGTCCACGGTCACAAAGTTGACTAATGCTAAGCAAATTATGTTTTAAACCTTCTACTAAAACAACATTCTCAATAATAGGAGATGCACCAATTTGAATGTTACCTATACTGATGATAGTTCCTTTGGAGTCATCCCCGAAGGTGACGGTGCCACCTTCCATGTACCTTGATAGGGTTGTGAAGTTGTTGATGTCCCACGTCATGTGTCTTGAACAACCACTATCAAGGTACCACCGCTCCCTACGTCTTGGAGCTTTGGTGTGTACCTACATCAAATAATTTAAGAGTTGATTTTGGTACCCACATTTTCTTGGGTCCTCTAGGGTTAGTGTCATGAACCCAAACTAGATTATTTGTTCTATTTAGTTGATCATAACAAAACTTAGCTAAATGTCCATTTTTACCACAATATGTGCATCTATATACTCTACCATATTTAAAAGCATAATGAGTGTGTGATTTGTGAGCATGAGCATTGTGAGCATGAGCATGAGAGGTGTTAGGTTTAGTGTGTGCATGAGAAATCTTAGCATGAGAAGTGTGCTTTTTAGAAAACATGTCCTCAAGTCTCTTAGTGTTACAAGCACAATCCTTTAAAACTTTTTCAAAATCATTTATTTTAGATTTAAAAGAAGAAATTTCTTTTATATCAATAATAGGAGATTTTGCCTTACAAGAACTCTTGTAGGCACAAAATTCTTTTTGCATGGAAATGAAATTAGAAGAAACATCATCTTTTTCTTTAGAAACAATGGCAAGTTGATTCTTAAGAAAAGCAACTTCTTTTTGTAATTTTAAGCATTCAAGTTTCTTATTATCATAAGTTTCAGAAAGTTCTACAAAGGCATGTACTAGAACTTCCTTACTTAGTTCATCATCTTCATCATCAAGGGATTGAGGGGTTACCTTAGGTGTGTTTGCCATGAAACACATATTAGCTTGATCCACCTCCTCTTCGGACTCGCTTTCCGAATCCCATGTTGCTTTGTACGCTTTCTTTTCCTCCGGCTTCTTTGGCTTGAAGGAGGAAGTCATCTTCTTCTTGAACTCCGGACAATCCGCCATGATATGTCCGGGTTTGCGGCAATTATAGCAAATGATCCTCCGCTCCTCTTTGCCTTCGAATTTTCTCCGGAAGTTGAACTTGTTCTTTCGGTACAACCTCTTGACATTCCGCACAAGTAGAGTTAGCTCCTCATCTTCTTCTTCGTCTTCATCATCGTCATCATTGGTGAATGAAGTCTTGAAGGCTATGGATTTCTTCTTTGAAGTAGTGGCTTCTTCTCTTGCCTTCTTCTCCATCTCATGGGTCTTTAGGTTCCCAATGAGACTAATGATGTCCATCTCGTCCTTGTCGTTCAACTCATTTAAGGTGGTGGCCTTGATTTCCCATGAAGAAGGAAGCGCCCGAATCACTTTCCGCACCTTTTGATCGTTAAAGATGTCATCACCTAATGAAGAAAGACCATTAGTGATTTTAGTGAAACGAGTAATCATACTATCAATAGATTCTTCATCAAGCATTTTAAATGACTCATATTGGGACCTCAAGAGATCTATCTTAGCTCTCTTGACTTGTGAAGTCCCCTCGTGTGTGACCAATAAGTGTTGCCAAATCTCATAGGCGGATTGGCAATGAATTACCCGTGTAAGGTCATCCTCATTCAAGGCGGTTAATAGGGAGTTTTGGGCCTTGGAGTTAGCCTCATATACTCTAAAGTTGAAGTCGGTCCAAGTGCTCTCATCACTATCGGGTGCTACATAGGGTTTAGTCAAGGACTTGGCCACTAAGCTACCCAAAGATTGCAAAAATATAGTCATCCTAACCTTCCAAATTGGGAAATTAAGTCCATCAAATTTAGGTGGGGATTTAATGTTGTCGGCCATGTTTACTAGTGATGAATGAATGAAATGAAAATGTTGATTAGCAAGTTTTAAGGATCTCTCTATGGATGTTAAGCCAAACCTAGAGTCCAAGCTCTGATACCAATTGAAAATCACCTAGAGGGGGGGTGAATAGGTGATGATGCTAATCAAAGGGCAATTTAAAAATTTAAAGCTACAACAATCACCAATCAAGAATCACAAGATAAATGCAAGCAAGTAAGTATGACAATGAATATGATGAGCAATAATAAGTGCAAGCAAGATAGAGTAAGGAGTGTAAGAACAAGAAACCAATCGCAAACACAAGGATATGTTATCGAGGTTCGAGCACCCAGCTCTACTCCCCGCCTTCCCCAGAAGGATTCCGACCACTTCCACTATCACAAAGATCTCAAATACAATGGAGTACCCAACTCCTACAATCTCAAGTACAAGTAATTTCCTTGGTAGTCAAAAGACCACAAACTCTCTCTTTTAAATATCTCTTCCCTTACAAAGGTCCTTAGAGAATATTGAGTAGAAATGAAGCTCTTGTTGTAAGTGAAGAAAGAAAATTAAATCAGAGAGTATTTGAAAACCCTTCAGAAAATCAGTGAGAAATTCAGCACAAAAACCAAGAAACAAGTCTCTTTTGAAAGCCTTAAACTTTTGAATTTTCTAGCAAATAATTGTTGTCACAAATCTCTCCCCAAACACCCCTATTTATAGGAGAGGGCTAGGGTTTAGGGATAAAACATAATTACTGAAGTTTAGGAGGCAATTAGTTCAGAATATATTAATTAAACTAATTTTAAACACAAAAAGACAAAAATAAACAGCTCTTTAAAAACTGCCCGTTACTGTTCAACGGCTAGCTCGGTCGACCGGTGCGGTCGACCGCTAGTTCAAAATTTTGACCGTTACAGGCATTCGGTCGACCGACCCGGTCGACCGAAAAAACCAGAGAGCAAAAACTATAGTCCGGTCGACCGTGTCGGTCGACCGACAGACATGCACACGGATACGTGCATCTGCCAGAACCTCGGTCGACTGGGACGGTCGACCGGTATAACCTGACACAGATTCGGTCGACCGGCCGGTCGACCGGAACTGGTCAAAAATCAGACTTTGAAGGAATTTAAGAAAAGATTAAGATTTTGATAAAAATACTTTTGAACAGGGATTAGTATAAAACATAAATATATATCTGTAGGCAAAATCTTGTATGCAAATTATTTTTGTATAAATTATAGGAAAACATTTTGGATTGAACATGTGCGCAAAATCGTGTGTGATAGAGCTTCAAACCTATCCACTATTCTTTAACAAACTTCTAAACTATAAAACTAAAAATAAAGTATGCATAGCAATCTTCACAATCTTTGAGCCATGCAATGCCTTGCTAGTGCCTTCTCTTCTATGATCCTTCCTTGATTTGTGCAATTTGCCTTCATAGCTTCATGAACCTAGAAGTTGTTGCAATAGCAAGCAATGGCCTCCAAAAATGGTACAAACCTGAAACTCATCTTAACAAACTTATTAGTACCAAATAGCTCATATTTGGTTTGTCATCATCAAAACCAAAACCAAATGGAGAGTGTAACCTTTTTGGCCAACAAATTGTACCAAAAAGAAAAGTGAAGTAGAAAAGAAGAAGACGAAGAAAACTAAAAAGAAGTACATACAAAGAAAGAACATAGATTCGATTTCATAACGATCAAAGAAATGAAAGAAACCTTACATCGGTGTCACTCTCAGCTCAAGCTTCATTCTTGTTCTTCGATGAAAGTCTGATCTCCTCTGAATTACATAAATTAAAACTAAAATTACATGAAAAAGAGAAACAAAAACCTAAACTAAAAAATGAAAAACTAGTCTAAATCCTACCTCTACATGGTCGTCCCATTTTCAGTGACAATACTGGCTTTTTATAGGCAAAAACCCAACCTACAGGATCCCGGGGAGATCGGGGAAGCAAACGCTCCCCCTAACTCCACAACCAAGCCGCGGAAATGCGGCTTTGGCCGCGTTTCCGCGGCCAGGGTGTGGCTAGGTGGCCACTCCCTGTTGGTGGGTCTCCCAGGTTTCACGTTCTACTTTTATCTTCAGTTGGTTTTCTCGTTTGAGTCCAGGATTGTGACGAAATGGCCTTTGATTCTTGGCTTTAACCGATCGATTCTGAGAGAATTCTTCTCAACCGGTTTTCAACCTCTTGATTTTGCCCTGATTTACTGAGTGCGAATTAATTCTGATTTAATTCAGAATTCTAGTGGGCTTTTGGGCTCATTTCTCTTCATCTCCTTAAGGAATGGGCCTGCAAATAAATTAAACAATTAATTAGGACAATGCAGATTTTATTCTATAATAAGTATGGAAATATGATACTAAATATGCAACATTAGCGACCAATCAATAAGATACCAATTAAAAAATAATTTAGATTTAGGACTAAATCAAGCTTAGCATAAACATAATTTGTGCTTTAAGATGTAAAGATATTGTAAGCACAATCAAATCATATATATATATATGTGTATGAAAATATAAATACCAATCAAAATTGATACTATTTGAAGTTTGAAGCATACATATATAGGAAACACAAATATAAAAATATCAATTGTTATACCAATTGAAAATATAATGAGAATCAAGTGTATAACTCATACCTATCACCCTATTCATGCATATATTTAAAAGATTTTCAATAAGAGCATACAAGGCATGGTCGCCCATCCATCCGCCCTTTGGCGTTGGTAGGGTTTTCAAAAATAAGTTTGAAAATAATTTGAAAACTCTACCAATTTAAGAATATGAACTAGTTTAAGGTGATTTTGAAATAACTAGTTATACATTCTTCAAAAATATGAAACCAAATCATATAGTTCATGAAGTATGCATTTTATACAAAATTGACACTCAAGATATAAGGCTCACATAAAACTTATGAAAAATGAGTAAACACAAATAATGTGAGTGTACAAGAATTATGTGAAAGGTATAATGATGGAAATAGGCAATGAAACTCATATGAAATTTCTTTATCAAAAACATGAAAATCATCAGAACTAAATATACTTCAAGGTATATGTATGTTTAGTTAAAATTAAAAGTATACATACATATCCCAAACACAAATGAGTTCAAAATGGAATTTGCATGAAAAGCAAGTGACTCAAGGGTATACATGTATATCTAAAGTTTTAAACTAAATTAACATATGCATGAAGCTAAACACGTTATTATGAAAAACATGTACGAAAAATAGGGAATACAAGTCAGAATGCACGAATCATCAAAACTAGGCTATACTAGTACATCTAATGGGTACAAATGAGCAATTAAGTACAAACATATAATAATCAAATGTAGCTCATTAGTTGTATAAATATAAACACATGTTTTAATGAAAACTACATCTTAAATATGTAATCAAAGCATGAAGTATAAAACAATACGTAAACCAATATGACCATTAAGTAAATGCACATGTCTTAAAACTAGCATATTCATAGTAGTTAAACAATAGTGAGAATACAAAAGTAATGGTCCATATAAACATGCGTGTATCTTAAATACTACATATGTATATCACAAGTCTAATTATCATGACATTTAAAAAAATAATCATGAAAAATCAAAACACGCTAAAAATCAATAAATCAAAGCATGTAAACAAAATGGGAGTTAGAGATAGTTACCAAAACCATATGCACTATTCTCTAAGCCTCCAAAACATGGTGGTCCTCCCACCAAACTTCTTTGAAGGTGATGCATCCAAAGTAGTGTCCATCAGGCACAAAAGCATCTACCATCAAGGCAACAATACTCTCACGTCAAGCGAGAGCTCACACCTACATCAAATAGAATAGGAGTGGCTTTTGCTACCCATACCTTGTCGGGTCCATGGGGGTTAGCACCTTTCCTAACCCAAACAAATTCATTTGCCAAATTTGAAGTATTTAATCTATTATAACAAAATTTTGCAAGGTGACATTTTCGTCCACAATGTGTACAAGTGTACACATGAGCATACATAGTGTCATGTGTGTGAGCATGAGAAGCATGTGTATGCCATGTATGGTATGCATGAACATGTAGTGCATGTTTCTTGCGAAATATGGATTCCAATTTCTTGTGATCCATAGCACATTAATCAAAGTGGAGCCCAAACAATCAACACTCTTCTTTAAGGCACATATGTCATTTTCAATAATAGAAGAAGAAGTGGAGCAACCAACATGTTTATCAATAGAAGAAGAAGCAATAGGAGCTGACAAACATGTGAATCTAAATCATTTTTCAAAGAAGTATTTTTCTTTGAAACCAAATCCAATTCCTTTGAAATTAAAGCAATTTTATTTTTCAAGGAATTATTCTCTTTCAAAACAATTTTAAGTTTTGAAGATAAAGCCTCATTTTTCTTCAAAACATCGTCACAATTATTTTTACTTTTTAAATTTTTTTTCATTTAAGGCAAGATCAAGTTGGGATTTCAATGAGTCCCTTTCAATTGAAATCTCATCTCTCTCTTGCAAAGCCATATTAAGTTTTGAAAACAAATCCTTATTTTCTTCTTTTATTTTAAGATTTTTCTTTTCCAAAACTTTATATTTTTCTAATAGGTTTTACTAAACAATAGATAGTTCTTCATTAAGAGCATCTGCATCCATGTAATCATCATAAGAAGAACTAGCATCATCTAGTTGAGAATCCGAGTTTACCTCAAGGGAGTCATTCCCTTGGACCATGTAGCAAGCATCGTCAGACTTATTTCCACTAGATTCTTCCTCCACATATTTTGGCATTTGAAGCTTGGGAGAGGTCAAAGTATTCCACACTATAAAAGAAGAATCACAATGAGTAACCATAGACAAACATTCTTTGCTAAGAGTGCGTCTAGTGCCTCTAGGGCTTGTGCATTGGCTTCTATATGCTTGTTATTACCAAGATAGGATTTCTTGGTAGTAGCAAGGTAAACATACAAACCTAGGGCTTTTAAATAAGCACTCATCCTAATCTTTCATATATCGATGTTAGAAACATCAAACATAGGAGGGGCAAGGTAATCCATGAGTGTAAACTATATGTGTGCAAATGTAATATTAGATTAGCTAACCAAGATCTCATTCCTAGGTAGTTAAACCTAATATGAGGAGCGTAGGCTCTGATACCAAATTGAAGTTCACCTAGAGGGGGGTGAATAGGTGACTAGCTAATATAATGACAAATGGTGCGGAATTAAAAATAAATTACAACACACTTAGTGTAACCAAAGAGTGTAGCCAAATTCTCGGTGAATGGCTCTGGACTAACTCCTCTTGACTCCTCTAAATAATAGTTGAGATGCTATATGAAGCTCTCTTGGTTCAACGCTAGCGAGGCACACAAACAATACCAAGCATATATGTATGATATGAACAATATGAAACAAAGCAGGGTATAAGAGAGAGAGTTAGAGATAGTGGATCAATCGCAAACACCAAGATATGTTTTGAGGTTCGAGCCACTGCTCTACGTCCCCGCCTTCACTCAGAAAGATTTTCACTATACGTCCACACAGAACTTCCCACATAGGGGACCTCCACTGAGAATTTGGGTAGTACAAATTAGGAGTACACAACTCTTCTCTCAAACAAACACAACCTCTACACAAGAGGCAAGGCACAACAATAATCACTCTACACTTAAAGGGATGGGCACTTAGCCAAATAACAATCACCTCATACTAGAGGGATAAGGCACTTAGCCAAAACTCCAACCACAATCACCTCTATACTTAGAGGGATACCAACACAACCTCCAATATCTCCTCTACACAAGAGGGATAACAACAAACATAAAGAAGGTTACAACTCTTGGTGATCTCAAAGACCACAAACCAATTTTCCCACAAAACCAAGATCCTATAGATAGGATAGATATGATAGCTCAAGTGTGAGAAAACACGGTGTTTGGAACAAAGAAAAAACAATTAGGAAAATCTCCAAATAGATATTGAAATCAAGATCAAAACGATTTCCCAAAAGACTCTCTTTTCTTTGAAATATTCCAACTCTTGAAAACAAATAAAGATAAATTTTTTAACCACAAAAACTCTTTTAAACTCTTGCTGAAAAATACTTGAAAGAAATAAAATTTTCTTAAAAAAACATAGTAAAATCAGCTCAAGAGAAGGCATATATATAGCCTCTCAAAAATCTGCCCGTTGCCAACGATCATATTTCTGACGTTGAGCTTCCGGTCGATCGCCCGGTCGACCGGCCATAGCCATCGGTCAACCGGCCAGCACCGGAGAGTAGGGTGCTCTCAGTCGGTCGACCGCGCGGTCGACCGGCCTTCATGGCTGGCCATGTGCACGTTCCTTGTGCACATCGGTCGACCGTTCTGGTCGAGCGACCACTGGTCCGGTCGACCAGCTTGGTCGACCGCCAATCAGTCTGGCTGTGGATTTTTGGTATGAAAATTTTGTCTTTTTAATTTCAATTAAATCCCATAAAATTACATAAATTTCACAAAAAGAAGTTCTTTTAAGATCTTTGAAATACAAATATGTGTGACTAAAATTCAACACATATTATAAATAATTTGAACCATTTTTGTGATATGGAAATTAGGCTTAAACACAAAAATCCGTATTTTCCAAAACATGGATTATTGAAATGGGAAACCGTTTTCTTCAAAACTCATATGGATACAAAAACAAGATATTAAAGCAAATTTGAAGCATATTGTACATGAATAGAATCTAATATACATATAAGATATATATCTATGTTTTTGATATGAAATCCAAAATTTGTTAAACTAAAAACCAAAACCAATAAATTTTAAAACTTGTGTGTGTGTGAACTTGAGCATATCAACACTATCTAATCTTTACACAAGATCTAAACTACGAAACTAAACAAACCGAGGTCTTCTTGTAGAACTCCGTCTCCAAGTCGACTCGATCCAAATGTGATCCAACGAGCTTGACTCCAACCGAGTACTAGATGCAATCTTGATGCGCGAGCTCTTGAATCAATACATGTAAGCTCCAAAACTTCTTTGTTGAAGCTAAACACCTACTAAAATCTTGGTCAACAACTAAAACTTTATAAACACAAGATTATTAGTAAACTATAACTATATGAGTTAATCATCATCAAAATTAGAGTAATGGGCCTCTGGGCCAACAACAACAAACCCAAATTAGCACTTTGGGTGTCACTTTAGGTACTTTAAGTTATAATTGTGCAAGAGGTAAAATAAATTAGGCGAAATATCTTATTTGGTCTAAACAGTCTTATAGTATGGATGAAGATGATACATTTACATATTATATTAGAATCACTCATAATCCCGATTATTAGCTTGTCAGTAGGAACACTATAAGATCATAAATATTTAAAATACTTGATGAAAAAAATAAATGTTAGTTGCAGTTTTATCATCTTTACACCATAAAATTGCACTCACTTTTGACTGTTGAGAAGCCCTTAATAGCTACTATTATATTGCAATTACTATGTATTTTATTGATTCTTATTGGTTTTTAAATAAATAAATTATTAGTTTTAAAAAGTTTCCTCATTCTCATAATGCTTTAAATCTTAGTAAAATTGTAATGCGTGTTGCTAGAGAATATAAAATTGATTCTAAAATTTTTACTTTTTCTTTTGATAATGCTAGAGAAATTCTGCAGCAATTGAGATTTTGAAAAATTATTTAAAACCCATTTTGGATGGAAAATATTTTCATATTTGATGCATTCGTCATATTATTAACTTGTGTGTACAAGATGGTTTGAAAATAATTAATGATTATATCCAAAATTAAGAGAGACAATTATTTTTATTAAAAGTAGCTGCCCAAGAAGGCAAACCTTTAGATAAATTTGTTCAGGCTTAGGTTACCTGCTAAAAAATTTTCTCAAAATGTAAGAACTCGTTGGAACTCAACATACAATATATTGAGTAAAGCAATTTCTTATAAGAAGATAATAAATAGGTTTATTTATGTAGAATTGCCTAACTGTTTTATTTTCGATGAGGAATGGAAAAGTTTGAAAGTACACCTAGAGGGGGGGTGAATAGGTGTACGGCTAATCTAATGAACAAAATGCGAAAATTAAAACTTAATTGCAACACACTTAATGTAACCAATGAGTGTAGCCGAATTCCCGGTGAAGGGCTCTGAATTAACTCCTCTTGATTCCTCTGAATAAGAGTTGAGGTGCTATATGAAGCTCTCGTGGTTAAACACAAGTGAGGCACACACAAACAAGCCAAGCATATAATATATGAATGAGCAATATGAAATGATGCAAGGCACAATATAAAAGAGAGAGAGAGTTAGAGTCAATGGATCAAACGCAAACACCGAGATATGCTTCGAGGTTCGAGCACACAGCTCTACGTCCCCGCCTTCACACAGAAGGATTTTCAATCCACTAACTTGTCCACACAGGACTCCCACATAGGGAATCTCCACTGAGGATTTGGGGCAATACAACCGGGAGTACACAACTCCTCTCTCAACTAAATACAACCTCTCACAGAGGCAATGCACAACCAACACAAACACCACCTCACAAAAGAGGGGTAGGCACTTAGCCAATACAAATCAATCACCCACACTAGAGGGATTCCAACACAAACTCCACCTCTCACAAGAGGGAGTTAAACACAATCTCCACCTCTCACTAGAGAGAGCCAACCACCACTCCAAAATCAACCTCTACACAAGAGGGATAACACAAAGTAGGACGGATTATAACTTGGTGGTTTCCACAACACAAACTATCTCTTTCTCACAAAAAACAAAGATCCTAATAGATAGGATAGTATGTAAGCTCAAGTGTGAGAAAACAAAGTGTTTTTAATAAAGAAAAATCACTTGGGAAAATCTCCAAAAAGATATAGAATTTTTAGACCAAAAACAATTCCCAAAAGACTATTTTCTTTGAATTAACAAAACACTTTTAAAACAATGAAGATTGATCTTTAAAAACTAAAACTCTTTTGGAAAATAAGTATTAAAACACTTAAGAAGATCAGGAAATTTTCTCTCTAAAAAGTTGTGTAGAAATCTCTCTCAAATAAAGTATAAATAGGCCCCAAACAAATCTGCCCGTTGGCTGGCAGAAAGGTCAAAATTGACCTTCCGATCAACCGGCCGGTCGACCGGCCAACGGTCAAAAAATTGACCGTTGAGCCTGCCAGTCGACCGCCTGGTCGACCGTGCCAAAAATAGAGAGCAGTTGCTCTTTGGCCGGTCGACCGCTCGGTCGACCGCCCCCACCCGAGAGGAGGGTACTTACAGTCGGTCGACCGCTCGGTCGACCGGCCCAAGTAGCTGGTCAGCGTACACGACCTTGTGCACGTCGGTCGACCGATCCGGTCGACCGACTTTGAGTCCGGTCGACCTCCAGAGCCTGGCAGGGCTGTTTTCAGGACATGAAACTTGGGTTTTTAATTATCAATTAAATCCCATAAAATTTCTAAAAATCCACAAAAATAAATTCTTATATTCTCTTTGGAAAACAAACTTGTTTGAATAAAAATCAAACCAAGTTACAAACATTTTGAACTCTTTTGTGTTATGAAATTTTACCGAAAATCAAATCTTGTATTTTCCAAAACTTGGATTTTTGAATTGAAAAATCGTTTTGTCCAAAACTCATCCAAATTCAAAAACATGATATTTAAACAACATTTTAAGCATATAATATATGGATATAATCCAATATACATATAAAGATATATATCAATGTTTTTGACAATAAATCCAAAAACAAATTTTGTTTAAAATACAAAACCTAAATACATGAATAGGTTATCAAGCTAAGTTTGTATAAATAGTTAAAGCATAGATGTATATAGAACAAATCTAATATACATTAAACCATGTAAACTTGTTGATTCTATCTATCATGAAAACCAAGATCAGTTAAACCAAAAACCGAAAACCAAAACATGAAACTTAAACAAGTGTGTGTGTGTTGTGAACTTGAGCATACGACACTATCTAATCTTTAACAATGGATCTAAAAACATAAACTAAACAATGTACCAAAGTCTTCTTGTAGAGCTTCGTCTCCAAGTCGACTCGATCCAAACATGATCCACCGAGCTTGACTCCAATGAGTGCTAGATATGAACTTTGACGCTCGGGGTCTTGGATCACCATGTGAAAGCTCCAAAATTCCTTTGTTGAAGATAATCACCTGCTAATATCTTGGTTAAGTATCTGAAACTAAACACCAAAAGATTATTAGTAAACTATAACTACATGAGTTAATTATCATCAAAACTAGAGTGGAAGGCCTCTGTGCCAATAATCTCCCCCTTTTTGATGATGACAAAACTCATGGAGTTATATATGTATGGATTAAAGTTAAGCTTCAAAGAAGCTCCCCCTTAACTCATGCATAACAATAAACAATAATTTTATGCAATGAATACTAAACATGAATATGCATCAACATGCATAAAAAAATGAAATGAACATGCTCATGATACCAAACATGAAATAAACATGCTCTTGACACTAAATTTTTTAAAATAAATTCCTTTTCCTTTTAAAATAAAATTTTCTTTAAATAGTTGCTCTTGATACCAATAAAAATTTCAATGCGAAAACTTAAGCAACATGAAAGCTCTTGATACCAATGAAAATAAAAAAAATTCAATCAACTTGATATACTAATTGGAAGATAATCAATAAAAGGCTTTTTGATACCAACAATAAAAAATATCAATATGAAACAACTTTGATATAAACTTACAAATAAATAATAAACATGCATATAAACTCAAATACTTTAAACATGCATATTATAACCTCAAATACTTCTCCCCCTTTTTGTCAATCATCAACAATGGGTCAAAGAAAATAATGTTCTCCCCCTTTTTGTCTTAAACAAAAAGAATATCAATAACGGGTGAAATAAAAAAAACATTATGATACCAATTTCGAAAAAAATATATCAATTGAGTGCGTCATGATATCAATTTACAAACAATAAAATAAAACATACCAATTGAAGGTACATAAAACAAATGTTTTAATATAAATTTAAATACTAATTGATACCAATTGTAAGCAAATAAATCATTTTGAACAATTCAACCAAAAATTTTGATATCAATAAAACATACCAATTGTAAGTAAACTAATAGGTAATCTTGATATCAATTGTAAAGATTAGTACCAATTGAAAGTAATTTTTCATTAAAAGCATATGATACCAAAAATAATCAATATCCTTTTCCAATTGTTTTAAACATAAAGTGTGGGAGTAGAATATCAATTAAAAGATGAAATGTGAATTTTCTCCCCCTTTATGAAATACCAAATAAAATGTTGCATAAACTTGTATATGATACCAATTGAAACATAATCAATTGAAATATAATAGACATTTAAGAAATCAAGCTTAGCATAACTAAAATTTGTGCTCAAGGATATAGAGATATAGTAAGCACAAATAAAGCATATATATATGTATGAAAAATTTAATACCAATCGAAATTGATACTATTTGAAATTGAAGCTTACATATATAAAACATATATGAGTATATAAAAAAAATGTCAATAGTGATACCAATTGAAAAGATCCAATAATACCAATTGAAAACATAATATGATCAAGTGTATAACTCATATTACCTACCACCCATTTCATGCACATGTTTAAAAGAATTTTTAATAATAAGCATACAAGGCATGGTCGCCCAACCAACCTCCCTTTAATGGAAAGGGTTTTTAAAAATAGGTTTGAAAATAGTTTAGCATAATTGAAAACTCTTCCAAAATGAAGAATATGAATGAGTTATAAGAAAAATTTGTAAACTAGTACGAAATCCTTCAAGCAAGGAATAAAACAAAAATATATTCCATGAAAAACATGTAAATCACATGATCACCAAACACTCAAAATCTATATAGCACAAATTATACTCATGAAAATAAAATCATGAGAAAACAAATAAAGTGAGTGTATAAATGTTATGTGAAACATATCATCATGAAAATATGCAATTAAGCTCAATAAGAAATTCCTTAAAACATGAAAATAAAAAAAACTAGAATTCTTCAAGGTATATGTATGTCATGTACAAACTAAAGTATACATACATATCCAATCATAACGAGTCCACAAAAGTATATGCATGAAGGCAAGTGGCTCCAGGATGTATATGTATAACTAATAGTTTAGACAAAATAGACATATACATGAAGCTAAACATATAAACATGAAAAACATGTACAAAATGGGAATACAAGTCAAATGCATGAATCATCAAAACTAGGCTATACTAGTACATCTAATGGGTACAAATGAGCGTTCAAGCACAAACAATAAAGATCTATTTGTGGCTCACTAGTTGTACAAGTATATATCTAAGTTTTAATGAAAACTAACATTTAAACATTAATCAAAACATGAAGCTTAGAAATCAAAACATGAAGCGCAAATGTTTAACCAAAACTAATATGATCAATATGTAGATGCACATGCATTAGATCTAGGACATACACATTAGTTAAAACAAATGTGAGAACACAAAGATATAATCCATATTAAACATGGGTGTCTCATATAATTAAACATGTATATCACAAATCTAAATATCATGGCAAATAACATACTAATCATGGAACATCAAAATATGCTAAAATCAATGATATGAAAAGCATGTAAACAATAAATGAGGAGTAAGAGATCGTTACCGAAACCGAGAAGGCAACTCTCCATGTCTCCAAAACAAGGTGGTCCTCCCACCAAACTCCCCTTGAAAGTGATCCATCCAAATAGTTCTCTTTAAGCTCGGAACACATCCACCTCAAGGCACCATCACTCTCACGTCAAGAGAGAGCCCACACCTACATCAAATACAATAGGGGTGGTCTTTGGCACCCATACTCTTTTGGGTCCATGGGGGTTAGTTCCTTTCCTAACCCAAACAAATTTAGTTGCTAAATTTACATCATGTATCTTATCATAGCAAAATTTAGCAAGGTGGCCCTTACGTCCACAATTTGTACAAGTGTACACATGAGCATACAACATGTTATGAGTGTGTACGTGAGGAGCATGTGTATGCCGTGGATGGTGTGCATGCATAGATGGAACTTGTTTCTTTCGAAACATAGATTCCAAGCGTGAGTGGTTCAAAGCATAATGGCTCAAAGTGGAGCCTAAACAATCCACACTCTTCTTTAACAAACAAATATCATTATCAATTCTAGAAGAAGAGGTGTATGCAATATGTGAGCTAGAATGTGAAGCTACACTAGCATGGCAAACATGTGAAGACAATTCATTTTGCAAAGAAACATTTTTATTTGAAAAAATTTCCAATTCCTTTGAAATAGAAGCAATTTTTATTTTCAAGGAATCATTCTCTTTTACGACAAAGCCATGTTTTGAAGTTAAAGATTCATTTTTCTTCAAAACATTTTCACAATAATTTTTACTTTTCAAAATTTTATTTTCATTAAGGGCAAGTTCAAGTTTAGATTTCAATGAATCCCTTTCATTAGAAATCTCCTCTTTCTCTTGCAAAATCAAATCTAGTTTTGAACACAAATTCTTATTTTCATCTTTTAGTTCAAAACTCTTCTTTTTCAAAAGATTATATTTTTCTAGCAATTTTTCACACACAATAGAAAGTTCTTCATTCAAAGCATTTGGATCAACATAGTCATTACATGAAGAACTAGCATCATCACTATCTAATTGAGTTTCTGAGTATACCTTAAGGGAGTCATTCCCTTGGACCATGTAGCATTGTTGCTCGGATTCTCTACTAGATTCATCCTCCACAATGTTGGGCGCTTGTAGCTCGGAGGAGGTCAACATGTTCCACACTGCAAAGGCGGAATCACAGTTAGAAACTAAGCACAAATATTCTTTATTAAGCATGCTTCTAAGTGCCTCAAGGGCTAGTGCATTGGCCTCTATATGCTTGCTATTACCAAGATAGGATTTCTTGATAGCGGGAAGGAAAACATGCAAGCCTAGGGTTTTTAAGTACATGGACATCCTAAATTTTCACATGTCAATGTTGGAGACATCAAACATGGGAGGTGACAAGCAATCCATGAGTGTGTGTAAACAATATAAATGTGCAAATGCAAATGATAGATTAGCTAACCAAGATCACACTCCTAGGTTACTAAACCAAATATCAGGAGCATAGGCTCTGATACCAATTTAAAGTAAACCTAGAGGGGGGTGAATAGGTGTACGGCTAATCTAATGAACAAAATGTGAAAATTAAAACTTAATTGTAACACACTTAATGTAACCAACGAGTGTAGCCGAATTCCCGGTGAAGTGCTCTGGACTAACTCCTCTTGATTCCTCTGAATTAGAGTTGAGGTGCTATATGAAGCTCTCGTGGTTAAACACAAGTGAGGCACACACAAACAAGCCAAGCATATAATATATGAATGAGCAATATCAAATGATGCAAGGCACAATATAAAGAGAGAGAGAGTTAGAGTCAATGGATCAAACGCAAATACCGAGATATGTTTCGAGGTTCGAGCACACAGCTCTACGTCCCCGCCTTCACACAGAAATATTTCCAATCCACTAACTTGTCCACACAGGACTCCCACACAGGGAACCTCCACTGAGGATTTGGAGCAATACAACTGGGAGTACACAACTCCTCTCTCAACCAAATACAACCTCTCACAGAGGCAATGCACAACCAACACAAACACCACCTCACACAAGAGGGGTAGGCACTTAACCAATACAAATCAATCACCTCACACTAGAGGGATTCTAACACAAACTCCAGCTCTCACAAGAGGGAGCTAAACACAATCTTCACCTCTCACTAGAGGGAGCCAACCACCACTCCAAAATCAACCTCTACACAAGAGGAATAACACAAAGTAGGAGGGATTATAACTTGGTGGTTTCCACAACCACAAACTATCTCTTTCTCACAAAAACAAAGATCCAAATAGATAGGATAGTATGTAATCTCAAGTGTGAGAAAACAAAGTATTTTTAACAAAGAAAAACACTTGGGAAAATCTCCAAAAAGATATAGAATTTTTAGACCAAAAATAATTCCCAAAAGACTATTTTCTTTGAATTAACAAAAATCTTTTAAAACAATGAAGATTGATCTTTAAAAACTAAAACTCTTTTGAAAAACAAGTGTTAAAACACTTAAAAAGATCAGGAATTTTTCTCTCTAAAACCTTGTGTAGAAATCTTTCTCAAATGAGGTATAAATAGGCCCCAAACAAATCTGCCCGTTGGCTGGCAGAAAGGTCAAAATTGACCTTCCGGTCGACCGGCCAACGGTCAAAAAATTGACCGTTGAGCCTGCCGGTCGACCGCCCGATCGATCGTGCCAAATACAGAGAGCAGTTTCTCTCTGGCCGGTCGACCGCTCGGTCAACCGTGCCAAGCCTCACGGTCGACCGTCCGGTCGACCGCCCCCACCCGAGAGTGGGGTACTTGCAGTCGGTCGACCGGCCCAAGTAGCTGGTCAACGTGCACGACCTTGTGCACGTCGGTCGACCGATCCGGTCGACCGACTCTGGGTCCGGTCGACCGCCAGAGCCTGGCAGGGCTGTTTTCAGGACTTGAAACTTGGGTTTTTAATTATCAATTAAATCCCATAAAATTTCTAAAAATCCACAAAAATAAGTTCTTATATTCTCTTTGAAAAACAAACTTGTTTGAATAAAAATCAAACCAAGTTACAAACATTTTGAACTTTTTTGTGTTATGAAAATTTTACCGAAAACCAAATCTCGTATTTTCCAAAACTTGGATTTTTGAATTGAAAAATCATTTTGTCCAAAACTTATCCAAATTCAAAAACATGATATTTAAACAACATTTTAGGCATATAGTATATGGATATAATCCAATATACATATAAAGATATATATCAATGTTTTTGACAATAAATCCAAAAACAAATTTTGTTTAAAATACAAAACCTAAATACATGAATAGGTTATCAAACTAAGTTTGTATAAATAGTTGAAGAATAGATATATATAGAACAAATCTAATATACATTAAACCATGTAAACTTGTTGATTCTATCTATTCATGAAAACCAAGATCGGTTAAACCAAAACCGAAAACCAAAACATGAAACTTAAACAAGTGTGTGTTTTGTGAACTTGAGCATACCACACTATCTAATCTTTAACAATGGATCTAAAAAGATAAACTAAATAATGTACCGAAGGCTTCTTGTACAGCTCTGTCTCCAAGTCGACTCGATCCAAACGTGATCCACCGAGCTTGACTCCAATGAGTGCTAGATATGAACTTTGACGCTCGGGCTCTTGAATCACCATGTGAAAGCTCCAAAACTCCTTTATTGAAGCTAATCACCTACTAATATCTTGGTTAAATATCTAAAACTAAACACCACAAGATTATTAGTAAACTATAACTACATGAGTTAATCATCATCAAAACTGTTGGCCCAAGAGGTTACACTCTCCAATTGTTTTGTGTTTTGATGATGACAAACCAAATATGAGCTATTTGGTACTAACAAGTTTGTTAAGATGAGTTTCAGGTCTTGTACCATGTTTAGAGACCATTTGCTTAGCTATTGCAAGAACTTCTAAGTTCCACCAAGCAAGGAAGGCAAATTGCACATCAAGGAAGGATCATAGAAGAGAAGGCACTAGCAAGGCATTGGATGGCTCAAAGACGTGAAGATTGCTCAGAGGTCCTTAGGTTTTGTATTTTTAGTTTTATAGCTTGTTAAAGAATAGAGATTAGGTTTGAAGCTCAATCACACACGTTTTTGCGCATACACTATTTCTTAGTTTATTTCCTATAAAATATACAAAAATATTTTAGTACAAAATCTTTCTTCTACAAATTTCTTTTTATGTTACATACTGAATTCCTGTTTAAAATAGTTTTGTTAAAAATATTTTTCTTCTCAAAATTCTGTCTTTATTTCATTTTCTGACCTGATCCGGTCGACCGGCAGTCTACCGACAGTCGACCGAGTCTATGTCAGGCTGGTCCGGTCGACCGGACCAGTCGACCGAGGTCCTGGCAGAATGCACGTATCCGTGTGCATGTCTGTCGGTCGACCGGGGCAGTCGACCGATGTTTATTTTTGAGTCACAGTTTGTATCAGTCGACCGGGTCGGTCGACCGATAGCCTGTAACGGTCGGAATTTTGTACTACCGGTCGACCGGCCCGGTCGACCGATGTAGCCGTTGAACAGTAACGGGCAGATTTTTTAAGAGCTGTTTATTTTTGTCTTTTGTGTTTAAAAATTCGTTTAAGGATATATTTTGATCTGATTACCTCCTAAACATCAGTAATTATGTTTTATCCCTAAACCCTAGCCCTCTCCTATAAATAGGGGTGTTTGGGGAGAGATTTGTTACAACATTTTATTGCTAGAAAATTCAAAAGTTTTAGGCTTTCAAAAGAGACTTGTTTCTTGGCTTTTGTGCTGAATTTCTCACTGATTTTCTGAAGGGTTTTTCAAATACTCTCTGATTTAATTCTCTTTTCTCCTTACACACAAGAGATTCATTCCTACTCAATATTCTCTAAGGACCTTTGTAAGGTAAGAGATATTTGAAAGAGAGAGTTTGTGGTCTTTTGACTACAAGGGAAATTACTTGTTCTTGAGATTGTAGGAGTTGGGTACTCCATTGTAATTGTTCTTTGTGATAGTGGAAGTAGCTAGAATCCTTCTGGGGAAGGCGGGGAGTAGAGCTGGGTGCTCGAACCTCGATAACATATCCTTGTGTTTGCGATTGGTTTACATTCTTGCAATCCTTACTCTATTTTGCTTGCACTTATTACTTGCTCATCATATTCATTGTCATACTTACTTGCTTGCATTCATCTTGTGATTGTTGTAGCTTTAAATTTTTAATTTGCCCCTTGATTAGCATTGTCACCTATTCACCCCCCCTCTAGGTGACTTTTCAATTGGTATCAGAGCTTGGACTCTAGGTTTGGCTTAACATCCATAGAGAGATCCTTAAAATATTGCTAATCAACATTTTCATTCATCCATTCATACACTAGTAAACATGGCCGACAACATTAAAACCCCACCTAAATTTGATGGACTCAACTTCCCTATTTGGAAGGTTAGGATGACTATCTTTTTGCAATCACTAGGTAGTTTAGTGGCTAAGTCTTTGACCAAACCCTATGTAGCACCCGATAGTGATGAGAGCACTTGGACCGACTTCAACTTTAGAGAATATGAGGCTAACTCCAAAGCCCAAAACTCCCTATTAACCGCCTTGAATGAGGATGACCTTACACGGGTAATTCATTGCCAATCCGCCTATGAGATTTGGCAACACTTGTTGGTCACACATGAAGGGACTTCACAAGTCAAGAGAGCTAAGATAGATCTCTTGAGGTCTCAATATGAATCATTTAAAATGCTTGATGATGAATCCATTGATTGTATGATTACTCGTTTCACTAAAATTACAAATGGTCTTTCTTCATTAGGTGACGTCATCTCCAATGATCAAAAGGTGCGCAAAGTGATACGGGCTCTTCCTTCTTCATGGGAGATCAAGGCCACCACCTTAAAGGAGTTGAACGACAAGGATGAGATGGACATCATTAGTCTCATTGGGAACTTAAAGACCCATGAGATGGAGAAGAAGGCAAGAGATACTTCAAAGAAGAAATCCATAGCCTTCAAGACTTCATCCACCAATGATGACGATGATGAAGACGAAGAAGAAGATGAGGAGCTAACTCTACTTGTGCGGAATGTTAAGAGGTTGTACCGAAAGAACAAGTTCAACTTCCGGAGAAGATTCGAAGGTAAAGAGGAGCGGAAGATCATTTGCTATAATTGCCGCAAACCCGGACACATCATGGCGGATTGTCCGGAGTTCAAGAAGAAGATGACTTCCTCCTTCAAGCCAAAGAAACCGGAGGAGAAGAAAGCCTACAAAGCAACATGGGATTCGAAAAGCGAGTCCGAAGAGGAGGTGGATCAAGCTAATATGTGTTTCATGGCAAACACACCTAAGGTAACCCCTCAATCCCTTGATGATGATGATGATGATTTGAGTAAGGAAGTTCTAGTACATGCCTTTGTAGAACTTTCTGAAACTTATGATAATAAGAAACTTGAATGTTTAAAATTACAAAAAGAAGTTGCTTTTCTTAAGAATCAACTTGCCATTGTTTCTAAAGAAAAAGATGATCTTTCTTCCGATCTTGTTTCTATTCAAAATGAATTTGATGCTTATAAGATTTCTTGTAAGGGTAAAACCCCTATTGTTGATAATAAAGAGATTTCTTCCTTTAAATCTAAGATGAGTGATTTTGAAAAAGTCTTAAAAGAATGTGCTTTTAATACAAAGAAGCTTGAAGAAAAATTTTCTAAAAAGAATACTTCCCATGTTAAAATTTCTCATGATAAGATTTCCCATGCTCACAACACACAACACACACATGTTAAATCCTTTCATGCTCACAATGCTCATGCTCATAAATCACACACTCACTATGCTTTTAGATATGGTAGAGTGTATAGATGTACTTATTGTGGCAAAAATGGACATTTAGCTAAATTTTGTTATGATAAATTGCATAGTTCAAATAATCTTGTTTGGGTTAATGGCTCTAACCCTCATGGACCCAAGAAAATATGGGTACCAAAATCAAGTCCTAAAATGTTTGATGTAGGTACACACCAAGGCTCCAAGACGTAGGGAGCGGTGGTACCTTGATAGTGGTTGTTCAAGACACATGACATGGGACATCAACAACTTCACAACCCTATCAAGGTACATGGAAGGTGGCACCGTCACCTTCGGGGATGACTCCAAAGGAACTATCATCGGTATAGGTAACATTCAAATTGGTGCATCTCCTATTATTGAGAATGTTGTTTTAGTAGATGGTTTAAAACATAATTTGCTTAGCATTAGTCAACTTTGTGATCGTGGACTTAAAGTTGTATTTGATGATACTTCTTGCAAGATTTTTGATGTTAAATCTAATGATTGTATTCTTACCGGTTTTCGTGATAATAATGTTTATATTATTGACATGCTTAATTTAGATTGTTCTACTAAATGCTTGAATGCTTTTGATGAAAATTCTTGGCTTTGGCATAGAAGATTAGGACATGCATCTTTTGACCATATTTCTAGGATTAATTCAAAGGAATTGGTGAAGGGTATACCTTGCTTGGATTTTGAAAAAGACCACATTTGTGGTGCGTGCCAACTTGGGAAACAAACCAAGTCTTCCTTTAAACCAATCAAGGATATCATGTCAACTAGGCCTTTAGAATTAATTCATATGGATCTTTTTGGACCAACTAAAACTAAGAGTTTAAATGGAAGTAGATTTGCATTTGTTTTGGTTGATGATTTCTCCCGTTTTACTTGGGTTTTCTTTTTGTAAAATAAAGATCAAACTTTTTCTCATTTTAAGATTTTTCGAAAAAGAGTTGAAAAAGAAAAAGGTTTTCCGATTTTAAGAATAAGGAGTGATAGAGGTGGTGAGTTTGTTAACCAACTCTTCATGACTTATTGTGATGAAAAAGGAATTAAGCATGAAATGTCTTGTCCTAGAACTCCACAACAAAATGGAGTTGTAGAAAGGAAAAATAGAACACTTCAAGAGATGGCTAGGACAATGATAAGTGAGTATGACCTCCCTCAATATTTATGGGCCGAGGCCGTAAACACCGCATGCTATATATCGAATCGTATTTATTTATGCAAAAATTCTTCAAAAACATCATTTGAAATGTATCATTCTAGAAAACCAAATGTTGCATATTTCAAAGTTTTTGGATGCAAGTGTTTTGTTTTAAATACTAAGGATAATTTGGGTAAATTTGATGCTAAGGCTTATGAGGCTATCTTTGTTGGATATTCCACTACTAGCAAAGCATATAGAGTTTTCAATAGATCTACACTTACCATAGAAGAATCCATGCATGTTAAATTTGAAGAGACTAATGTGGTTGTTGAGAATGTTGTAGAGATTGAACCATTAGGTGAAGACATGGAGAGACTATCCTTGAAGGGCTCACCCACTCAAGAAGATAAGCAAGAATCTATAGGTGAAGTTCAAGAGGATAAAGAGGAAAGCGCTCAACCGCTTCCTAAAGCTTGGAAATACGCTACAAATCATCCTAAGGAGCTCATCTTGGGTGATGCATCTAAAGGAGTCACAACGCGCTCCAAACTCCATGACCTATGTGGTAACTTTGCTTTCATTTCTCATTTTGAACCCAAAGGCATTCTCGAAGCCGAGACGGACCCATATTGGTTGCTTGCCATGCAAGAGGAACTCAATCAATTTGAGCGCAACCAAGTTTGGCACCTTGTTCCTAAGCCCCACGATAGACCAATAATTGGTACTAAGTGGATCTTTAGAAACAAGATGGATGAGTCCGGAAATGTCATTAGGAATAAAGCTAGGTTAGTGGCCCAAGGTTACACTCAAGTTGAAGGAATTGACTTTGAGGAGACCTTTGCACCCGTAGCACGGCTTGAAGCCATACGGATGACACTAGCTTTTGCATGTTTTAAAAATTTTAAACTTTTTCAAATGGATGTAAAAAGTGCATTTTTAAATGGTTTTATTAATGAAGAAGTTTATGTTGCTCAACCTCCCGGTTTTGTTGATCATGTTCATCCCGATTTTGTTTTTAAACTTGATAAAGCTTTGTATGGATTAAAACAAGCTCCAAGAGCTTGGTATGAAAGGCTCTCTAGTTTTCTCATTTCAAATGATTTTATTAAAGGTAAAGTAGACACAACTCTTTTTACTAAGCATGTTGATAATGATATTTTAATTGTGCAAATTTATGTTGATGATATAATTTTTGGATGATATAATTTTTGGATCTACTAATGAGCTTTTGTGCAAGGATTTTGAGAAGGTAATGCAACTAGAATTTGAAATGTCTTCCATGGGTGAGCTCAATTTCTTCCTTGGACTCCAAATCAAGCAATTGCAAGACGGAACCTTCATTAACCAAGCCAAGTACGCAAAGGAGCTAGTAAAGAAGTTTGGGCTTGAAGGATCAAAGGCTTGCAACACTCCAATGGCAACTACAACCAAGCTTGATAAGGACGAACAAGGTAAAAATGTTGATATTAAATTATATAGAAGCATGATAGGAAGTCTTTTATATTTGACGGCAAGTAGGCCGGATATCATGTTTAGTGTGTGTCTTTGTGCTAGATTTCAATCGTGTCCTAAAGAGTCTCATCTTATTGCGGTAAAACGCATTATTCGTTATATTAAGGGCACAATTGGAATGGGTCTTTGGTATCCAAAAACTATAGATTTTTCAATGACTAGTTATTCGGATGCCGACTATGCGGGTTGTAAAGTAGATAGAAAGAGTACTAGTGGGACATGTCAATTTCTTGGTAATTGTCTTGTTTCATGGTCCTCTAGGAAACAAAATTCCATAGCTCTCACAACCGCCGAGGCGGAGTATGTTGCCGCGGGGGCTTGTTGTGCACAAGTCCTTTGGATGAAACATACTCTCCTTGATTTTGATTTGCACTTTGATCATATAAAAATATTTTGTGATAATACTAGTACTATACACATGACCAAAAATGCAAATCAACATAGTAAGACCAAGCACATTGAGATTAGATATCACTTTCTTAGAGATCATTTTGAGAAAGGTTATATAGATATTGATTATGTTTCCACGGATTTACAACTAGCCGATATTTTCACTAAACCTCTTGATTTTGCTAGATTTTCGTTTATTTGTGGAGAACTTAATGTTTGTATTATTGAATAAACATGTTTTTCATAACCCTTTTTGATGTATGACAAAAAGGGGGAGAATAAGTTTACATGGACAAAAATAAGTTCATTTGGTCTTGGTTCCATATGAATTTATATGTTTTGTTTTTATGAATTTGTGTTTTAAATAAATTCTTGTGTTTTAGTTGTTTTTTTTTTGGTATTTTTGGTATCAAGAGCAATTTTTTTTGTATTTTATATATTGTGTTTTATATATTTGTTTTAATTGGTTTAAATAATTGGTGCATCATTTCAATTATTAGTTTCTAGAGCATATTCTTGTGTTTTAAGTATAGCATAATTTGAGGGGGAGTTTTCTCCTGCCCTATATTTTTGTTAATAGCCTATTTGTTTTGTCATCATCAAAAAGGGGGAGATTGTTGGCCCAAGAGGTTACACTCTCCAATTGTTTTGTGTTTTGATGATGACAAACCAAATATGAGCTATTTGGTACTAACAAGTTTGTTAAGATGAGTTTCAGGTCTTGTACCATGTTTAGAGACCATTTGCTTAGCTATTGCAAGAACTTCTAAGTTCCACCAAGCAAGGAAGGCAAATTGCACATCAAGGAAGGATCATAGAAGAGAAGGCACTAGCAAGGCATTGGATGGCTCAAAGACGTGAAGATTGCTCAGAGGTCCTTAGGTTTTGTATTTTTAGTTTTATAGCTTGTTAAAGAATAGAGATTAGGTTTGAAGCTCAATCACACACGTTTTTGCGCATACACTATTTCTTAGTTTATTTCCTATAAAATATACAAAAATATTTTAGTACAAAATCTTTCTTCTACAAATTTCTTTTTATGTTACATACTGAATTCCTGTTTAAAATAGTTTTGTTAAAAATATTTTTCTTCTCAAAATTCTGTCTTTATTTCGTTTTCTGACCTGATCCGGTCGACCGGCAGTCTACCGACAGTCGACCGAGTCTATGTCAGGCTGGTCCGGTCGACCGGACCAGTCGACCGAGGTCCTGGCAGAATGCACGTATCCGTGTGCATGTCTGTCGGTCGACCGGGGCAGTCGACCGATGTTTATTTTTGAGTCACAGTTTATATCAGTCGACCGGGTCGGTCGACCGATAGCCTGTAACGGTCGGAATTTTGTACTACCGGTCGACCGGCCCGGTCGACCGATGTAGCCGTTGAACAGTAACGGGCAGATTTTTTAAGAGCTGTTTATTTTTGTCTTTTGTATTTAAAAATTCGTTTAAGGATATATTTTGATCTGATTACCTCCTAAACATCAGTAATTATGTTTTATCCCTAAACCCTAGCCCTCTCCTATAAATAGGGGTGTTTGGGGAGAGATTTGTTACAACATTTATTGCTAGAAAATTCAAAAGTTTTAGGCTTTCAAAAGAGACTTGTTTCTTGGCTTTTGTGCTGAATTTCTCACTGATTTTCTGAAGGGTTTTTCAAATACTCTCTGATTTAATTCTCTTTTCTCCTTACACACAAGAGCTTCATTCCTACTCAATATTCTCTAAGGACCTTTGTAAGGGAAGAGATATTTGAAAGAGAGAGTTTGTGGTCTTTTGACTACCAAGAAAATTACTTGTTCTTGAGATTGTAGGAGTTGGGTACTCCATTGTAATTGTTCTTTGTGATAGTGGAAGTAGCTAGAATCCTTCTGGGGAAGGCGGGGAGTAGAGCTGGGTGCTCGAACCTCGATAACATATCCTTGTGTTTGCGATTGGTTTACATTCTTGCAATCCTTACTCTATTTTGCTTGCACTTATTACTTGCTCATCATATTCATTGTCATACTTACTTGCTTGCATTCATCTTGTGATTGTTGTAGCTTTAAATTTTTAATTTGCCCCTTGATTAGCATTGTCACCTATTCACCCCCCCTCTAGGTGACTTTTCAAAAACTAGAGTGGAAGGTCTCTGGGCCAACAAATTTGTGAATGGATTTATGAATTTTTAAAAAGATTTTAAAGAATAACGAAATTATTTTATGGTATTTACTATCCAACAACAAGTATAATATTTTATGAGTTAGCTAAAATTAGTGAAATATTTTCTTAATGTAGAAATATTGATTCTATTCGAGATATTATTGCTCCCATGGAGAAAAATTTAAGAAATATTTAAAAAAAATTTCTTTTATCTTTTATTTTGCTGCTATTATAGATCCTAGGATTAAATTTAATGGATGTAAATTTTTACTTGAAATTTTTTATTAAAGGATGAATTATGAGGATAGTTCTGTCCTAATGTGAGCAGATATTAATTCTTCTATAAATAAGTTATATGATTTTTATGAAATTACTTACAAAAATAAACAATCTTCTTCATCTCAAAGTTTTCAACCTCTAGTAGTAGAACTTCATTATTTTCTGCTCTTTTATTAGTTTTCAAAAAATTTAGAACTTCTGACTCTTTAAATGAACTTCATTATTATATCCAACATGTTGTGACTCCTGAGATTGATCAAGACTCAGAATTTTAAATTTTTGATATTTTGGCATGGTGAAAATTATAGGCGTCAACTTATCCTATGCTTTCCATCATGGCACGTGATTTACAAACTCCTTCGGCGTCTACAGTAGCTTCGGATTCTGCTTTTAGTACCGGTGATCGAGTGCTAACTGATGTGAGAAACTGTCTAGTCTCGAATGCGATCGAGATGACCATATGCAGGAAGTATTGGCTGGATGCGGAAAAAAAGTCAAAATAAAATAATTGACGATCTCATTGATGATTCTCTAGAAGTCTCCCCAGAAGATGAATGAAGAATTGTATTTTTTATTTATGATTGATAAAATGTATGAAGAATAAAGACTTGTACTTCTTTTATGTATTAATGATGAATTTGAATTAAATTTAATTTATACTTCAATTGTATTTGTATCAATTATCCATTTTATTGGATCATTAATAAAAAATATATTTTCATTTCACGCCTTATAATTTTCTTTACTAATTTTAACATAACTTGAATAAGTAAAATTTTGGAATTATTTAGATGTTTTTTAGATTTTTAAGGCATTTTTAAAGAAAATTTTAAGTTTTTTTAAGTTTTTTTTATTTTTTTAAATCTGCGGGCCGGCCTGGGTCTGGCTTGGGGCTGGGGCACTCAGTCCTTGGGCCATACCCGGGTTCCACATTTGGAACCTGGGCCGGGTCGTGTCGCCTGCCTGTTGGCTGGGCAGGCCGAGCGCGGCACGGCCCGGCCCCTGGCCCGCCGTGTCCGGGCCAGGTTTGGGTTTGGCCCGGCACGACCCAACTAACATTCCTAATTTTTAGTATGTGAAAAGTACGTGTATAATTATTTGAATTTGTAATTAATGATTGCATATTACTCTATAATAATTAGTTGGATCTTAACTTTTGATTGCTTACCTAGCATATTAACAAAGAAGTATGATAGCCTTGAGAGGGGGGGGGGTGGGGGAGAGAGTGGGGTCATGCATCCTATGTTTTAGATGTGATTAGTACAAAAGTTAACGAAGAAAGTTAAAATGATAATTATTATTTTGGTCTTGCTTACGAGTGCCCACAAGGCCCTAGTTAGCAAACAATAATTAAGGAAGCTTTTGCGTTTTCTCCCATTCTCAAGGTAGCCAAAATACTTTTGAATATGAGAAAACTATTCCTAATCTTTCACGTTTTTGCTTTTATTGTTCTCCCATTACCAATACTTTTCCAATATGACAATATATATTAAATTTCTTTATATGTCAAAATTATTCTCTCATTCCTCATACTTTTCCAATATGACAGTATATATTAAATTTCTCTATATGTTCTCTCATTGCCAATACTTTTCAATTATGACAAATTTGTCATAACTTTCTTTTACCATTTACATTAGTATAATATTGGACTAGCAATCCATCAAATTTGAACAACTAAGGTCAAATTTAAGTTTAGAGTTAGAGAAAGCACATTTTGGTGAGTAATAATATCTACTTTGTGTGTAAAAAGTTTTTTCTTAAGAGTTTACTAAATTTAGAATCTATCTTACTTGACAAAATATAAAACCTTTTGTATCCTGCAATTGCTTTTCTTGTTAGTAGATCATAAGTATAAGGTGTTAGTTCTGACAACTATTCAATGTCATCGATCTAATTGGCCAGGTTGCTAAATATCAAGCGAGAGGTTTTCCGTTCAATAGAACATTTCTTAGTTACAGAAGCACCTTTCAATTTTCTTCCTTAGTTAAATGATCGACAAAAAGCATGCAGAAATATAAGTGAAGGAGTGTGGGTCAATGTTACTGCTTTTGTGATTTTTTCGTAGTAGCAAAGTGGCTCTACAGGTCGTATCCACAAGGAGGGAGAGCGATGGAAGCTTGATGCGGCTTCTTTGTTCAAGAAAAGAGAATGATCTTTGTTTCAAATAAAGAATTAGAAAATAAAAACAAGTTGGTTTCAAGAATTGTTTGAGAATGATTTGTTGGCTTGTAAAAGTAAATTTTTCTTAATGGTAAAAGCGCATGGCTAACTTTCTACTAAGTGCCCCCACTAATCTCTAACTTCTTGAAGATGTAGCCTCACTATAAATCATAGGCAAGCATAACCCGTATACATAAGAACTATTCACGTGAAAATCGAGTGAAAATTCTTCCTTTAATTTAGCTTTACACGGCAAAAACTCGGACATTCCCTTATCAAGATCCAATAGAAGGCGAGAATAAGGGTAGACACAAGTGCACTAATGGTATCGGCAAAGTTAAAAGGAAAATCTCATCTTACAAAGACAAGCAAAGTTTATAAATCACCAAAAACCCGTTAAGTATGAAATATTAGAAAGCGAATACTTGTATGTAAGTTTGAGTCAGAACTCTCGTCTTAAGATATCATAGCTCTCGTTTGCACAAGGCTTATTTGACACTATTGACTCATTCGGGTTATCAATCAAGTTGTTAGAGATTAGTGGGTTAGTAGTTAGTTAGCCATGCAATGTAAGAGTTAGTTAGACATGGTAGTGAAAGAAACAACAAAAGAAAGAAGTAAAGAGAAAGGGAGTTACACTACAACAAGAAAGTAAAAGCAAATGAAAAACACAAATAAATGGAAAGGAGAAAGAGAAGTAGTTACTTGTATTAGATTGCCACCTTCAAATACAACTTTTACACACTCTCTCTCTTTCACTCTAATGGCTAAACTAAAACTAGAAGAAGAAGGAAATAACAACTACAACTCCTAGAAACAATGCAATAATACAACTCTAAACTCTGGATATCTCCAAACTGAAGACCCCTGGGGGGTATTTATAGGCACCAGGGGAAAGTGGGCCAGGGGACAACCCCTGCCCCAAAGCCCAAGCGCGCGCGCGCTAGTGTTTGGGCAGCGTGCTGTCCTAACTGTCTCCCGTCCACTTGATCTCCTAGATTCATGATTTGATGCCCTGGGCTGACAAAATCTCTTCCCTAAAGTCAATGGCTATTTGGTAGGCCTTTAATCACCCCTTAATTGGTGATTTAGGGTCTTCTTCTTCATATGTACACCATGGACCTAAGATCAAGCACGCAAAGCTTTATTAGCAGAATTTTACATCAAATAAATATGTGGATGTGATAAAAATTATGCAAAATTAGAGACTAATCATACCCCCACACTTATCTTTTTGCTCGTCCCGAGCAAAACAAAAATAAGAAAATTATTGCACCACTTTCGCAGGCGTCGTGATTGCACTGAGAATGTGCAACAAGTCTTTAAACCTCTAGGTTTCCCATAGAGGAGGAGTGTTATCTCCTGAGGGTTTTCAGCGGATTGCACCCACAAAATCCAGTAAGTGAAGAAAAATATTTGTAAGCAAACCTCTTTCAAGAAAAAGAACTTTCAATCATCTAAGTAAAAATGACCAAATGATGTAAGAATTAGGTCCTACCCTCATAAGTCCTCCTATACTTTAGCCTTTATAAAAGAAGAAATTATGGTTTTTCTTTAAATTTAGAATGGATCTTATACTTCTAACTCATTCTGTTATTTTGCTTTAGATAGATATGCATAATGTGTATGTGTGATGCTTGGGATTTTTTAACTCAACTGTGAATATCATTTAATTTTATTCTTATTTACTATTATTCTTGGTTTCATTAGGCTTTCTACTTTACTCATGTAACACATATTAAATCGATGACTCCCAAACCAGAGGGTTTTAGGGCACCAGGTGAAAAAACACCCCTCAGGTCAAATATGCAAGTAGAGTAGGCCACAAAATCAAGATTTACTATTATATATTGATTATTATTTTTTTGGCGTGAGTAATCATGCTTCTTGAGACACAATTATCTAGCATTTTTTTCAGAGTTGTCTCTCTAAATTCCAAGCATGTGTGTGTGGTTTATGCATATTCTACTAAGGCTAAATAAAAGGTATGAGTTATTTTCCTTATCCCTCCTAACTCTTAGTCAAACCTATCTTTCTTGTTTATTTAGGCAAAAATAAAGATTCATTAATAAGGATCCCTTAATTCCTACAACCTTTTGGTATTTTTATAAAGAGTATGAAATTTCTTTTCAATCTGGAGATTTTTTTTTTGGAATAAAAGAAACAGAATAAAAGGAAAAAGAAAAAGTATTAGCACCCCCCACACTTATCTAATGCAGTGTCCTCAATGAATGTATATGTAAATATGAATGCAATAAATAGGGTAAAGAAATGATGTCACCGTTTTCGTTGACTCGGGCCGGCCATGTACGAATAAGCAAAAGAAATGTCAAAAAAAAGTGTAGAAGGGGTAAGCATAAATAATTTTTTTTTCAGTTGTTGTGGTTAGGTGTATGACGGGGCAAAAAGAGTCAGCACACTATCATCCGGAGTCATAGGCTCAGTAGTCAAGAAGGGCTTCAGTTTTTGCCCATTCATTTTGAATTCTGTGTTGTTCTTAGGGTCTACAATAATCACAATACCATGTGGGAAAATGGTGTACACAATGAATGGTCCGGACCAACGAGTCTTCAGCTTCCCCGCGAAAATATGAAGCCTAAAGTTATACAGCAGAACCTTGTCTCCCGGGGCAAAGTTTTTCTGGTTTATGATCTGATCATGAAAAAGTTTAATCCTACTTTTGGTAATCCAAACATTCTCATATGCTTCATTCCGTATCTCCTCTAATTCTGAGATCTGCAGTCTCCTTAGTTCACCAGCTCTAGTCAGATCAAAATTGAAGTTGCTTAATGGCCCATAGGGCACGGTGTTCTAATTCGACTAGCATATGACAGGCTTTTCTGAATATGATTCTGTAAGGAGACATCCCCAGGACTGTCTTAAAAGCAGTATGGTAAGCCCACAATGCATCATTGAGTTTGACCGACCAATACTTTCGGTTCTGTCCGACAGTCTTTTCTAAAATGAACTTGAGTTGTCAATTGGTGACTTCTACTTGCCTATTTGTCTGGGGATGATACGGAGTGGATAACTTGTGATTGATGGAATATTTCCGCATTAGAGCTTCAAAAATTATGTTGCAGAAATGCGATCCATTATCACTAATTATCACTCTGAGGGTGCCAAATCGGGAGAAGATGTTCTCTTTGAGAAATTTAACAACCACTTTATTGTCATTGGTCTTTGTTGGCACAGCTTCTACCCATTTAGAGCCGTAATCGACAGCAACCAAAATGAACTGGTTACCGAAGGATTTAGGGAATGGTCCCATGAAGTCGATACCCCAAACATCAAAAATTTCAACTTTCAGGATCGGGTTCAGGGGCATCATGTCTCTTCTTGAAATTTTCCCAATCTTCTGACAATTTGCGCATGACTTGAAAAAATGGTATGAGTCTTTGAACAAAGTGGGCCAGTAAAACCCACTTTGCAGAACCTTCTCTGCAGTCTTGTGGGGACCGAAGTGTCCTCCGCATGTAAGTTCATGGCAAAAGCTTAGCACACTCCTCTGTTCCTCCTCTGGTATGCATCATCGAATGATCTGGTCGGGACAATACTTAAAAAGATACGGCTCTTCCCAGAAGAAGTACCGTACTTGGGCAAAGAAACGACACTGGTCTTGCTTTGTCCAGTCAGCAGGTATTTGTCCAGTGCCCTGGTAATTGACTATGTCCGCATACTAGGGTTCTTTGAAAATGGCTAGGATGTGCTCGTCTGGTAAATCTTCGTTGATCGAAGCTTGTATGATGGGTACGTTCGGAATTCATGATAGATAATCAGCGACCACATTCTCTATACCTCGTTTATCTCAAATTTCCAGGTCAAATTCTTGAAGTAAAAAGATCCACAGAATCAGTCGGGCTTTTGCTTCCTTCTTGGTCATGAAGTATCTTAGTGCCGAGTGATCTGTGAAAATCACCGTCTTCGAGCCTAACAAGTAGAGCTGGAACTTCTCTAACGCAAAGACAACGACCAAGAATTCCTTCTCAGTCGTTGTATAATTCTGTTGGGCGTCATTCAAGGTCCCACTCGAGTAATAAATCACGTGCTGCCTATTATTGATGCGCTGTCCTAGAACAGCACCAATAGCAAAATCAGAGGCATCGCACATGATTTCAAATGGTTGGACCTAATTAGAAGCAGAAATAATAGGCGAAGAAATAAGTTCTTGCTTAAGCTTCCCCCATGACTTGAAACATTCATTGTTAAAATCAAAGGGCACGTCCTTAGCGAGCAGGTTGGTTAAAGGCCTAGCGATTTTACTAAAATCCTTAATGAACCATCGGTAGAACCCAACATGCCCTAGAAAGGAGCTAATATCCTTGATGCTTTTATGTGGTGGAAGCTTAGCAATCACTTCTACCTTAGTCTTGGCCACTTCAATGCCTCTCCTCGAAATCTCATGGCCTAAGACAATCCCCTGTCTCACCATGAAGTGACATTTCTCCAAGTTTAGAGTTAGATTCTTCTCCTTGCATCTCTACAGAACTAACTCTAGGTGATGAAGACACCCATTAAAGGAATCTCTGTAGATGGAGAAATCATCCATAAAAATCTCAAAGAAATGTTCTACCATGTCGGAGAAAAGACTAAGCAAGCACCGTTGGAATGTTGCGGGAGCATTGCACAATCCAAAGGGCATGCGTCAGTAAGCAAAGGTTCCGAACGGGCAGGAGAACGTGGTCTTTTCCTGGTCTTCTGCAGTAATGGGGATTTGATTATATCCCGAGTACCCATCTAGGAAGCAATAATACTCGTGTCTAGCCAGGCGTTGAAGCATTTGGTCGATGAAGGGTATTGGGAAGTGATCTTTACGGGTGGCTGCATTCAACTTTTTATAGTCGATACAAACACGAACCTTGGTAGGCAGTCTTATTTGTACCAACTCTTTGCGCTCATTTTCAACCACCGTAAAGCCAGCTTTCTTCGGGACCGCATGAACAGGGCTAACCCATTGGCCATCAGAAATGGGACAAATGATCCCATTGTCTAGTAGTTTCAAAATTTCCGCTTTAACTGCCTCTTGCATGAGTGGGTTAAGCCTGCATTGTGGGTCCCTCCTGGGGGTTGCTTCATCGGTTAAATGGATTCTATGTTGCACTATGGCTGGACTTATCCCTTTAATATCCTTCATCGTCCATCCAATGGCTTCCCTATGTCTCTTCAGAATAGACATTAAGCCGTCCTCTTATTGCTCAGTCAGGTGGGGTGCTATGATGACTGGCAGGGTTTCCCTTCCGCCCAGGTAGGCGTACTTGAGGTGTGCAGGTAAGGCTTTTAGCTCTAGGGAAGGTGTTGCTTCAATGGGGGCAATCTCCGGACTTTCAATCCTATGATGAGGTGCACTTGGCCTTAATACCCAGTCCACTGCCGATTCCACGATCTGGTCAAGATTAAAATCCTCAGATTCCATATCAAACTCTGCCTCTGTGTCCATCTCCATGCTTTCCTCATGCTCACTGGTCAGATTTTCAATGGAATTGACCTCAAACGTCTGATCATTGACATCCCTGTGTTGTCTTCCAAAATTGAAGACATTGACTTCTTTTGTCATGTCTCCAAAGGTCAATCACATGGACCCGTTCCTACAGTTGATTATGGCAATGGCTGTAGAAAGGAATGGGCGCCCTAAGATGACTGGAGTTTGAGACCTCAGATTGGACACAGGTTGGGTCTCAAGCCTAATGAAGTCAACGGGGTAGATGAAATCCCCGACCCGGATAAGGACATCTGTGATTTCCCCCTTCGGGATTTTCACAGATCGGTCAGCTAGCTGAATGGTGACTCAGTTGGACTTAGCTCGCCCAACCCAAGTTGCTGGTATACTGAGAGAGCTAGCAAGTTGATACTTGCTCCCAGGTCAAGGAGTGCTCGGCTAATTTCTATTTGTCTTATGGTGCAGGAAATAGTGGGACATCCGGGATCCTTGTATTTCACCGAAATGGGACCAGACAGAATTTCGCTTATATTGGTTTCCAAGAACACTTTCTTGGGCACATTTGTCTTTCTCTTCTTCATACACATATCCTTAAGAAATTTAGCATAAGCTGGGACTTGTTGGATAGCGTCAAGAATAGGCACATTCAGTTTGACCTGGTTAAACATCTCAAGCATCTTTTTCATGTGCATATTCTTATTGTTGTTCCTAAGCCTATTAGGAAAAATGCTATAGGCTTATGAACTTGTTCAGCAGCTTTGTCCTCGTTAGATGTTTGAGGAGCAGATTGGGAGGAACTAGCAGAGGTGGAGGCTGGAGTAGGATAAGTATGGACTGAATTTTTCTGTTGGTAGACCTGGTTGTCTACCTTCTTTCCAGATCAAAGTGTGTGAACAACATTGCACTGGTTGATCGAAGGATCCTGAATTTCATACGCTTGATTGATGTTTTAGGGGTTAACTAGTGGCTGACAAGGTAAAATACCTTTTGGTCTTTCACTTAAAGAGCTAGCTAACTGACTCATTTGCATTTCCAATCTCGATATAGCCTGTGAATGTTTGTTCAGCGTTTGTCCCTCGTTTTGTATGAAAGCGGTTTGGGATTTCATAAAAGCTTTCATGCTCTCCTCCAACTTACTGAATTTCTTTTCCATTGGTGATCTTTGAGAGGAGGAAGATGGACTTGACTGGGAAAATTTGGTGGAGGATTGGGATGGTGAAAATTGTTAGAGAAATTAGGCCTAGGAGGATTGTTCTGGGCCCAAGAGTAATTTGAGTGATTCCTCCAACCTGGATTGTATGTTTGCGAGTAGGGATTATGCGGCGGTCGTGAGTAGGTCACGTCAGGTGTTTCGATGGCACTTGTTGGGTATGAAAAACGAGGCACTCTTCAAAGACATGGTTTGGTGCCTAACAGTATGAACAGCCCAAATTGTAAATTGGTGGTGGGTTAATTTGGTTGACATTGGCTGGCTCTTTTATTTCTTGAGCCTCTATTCTCCTTATTAGGGTTGCAATCTTAGCTCTACAGCTATGGATGTTCTAGAGATAGGAGCCCTCCTCTTGAAGCTATAGATTGTGAATTCCTTAGTTTTTTTGAGGCTGGCTCCTATTGCAGGGTTTTCTGAGCTAAATCCTCAAATAAGTCCCAACCCTGGTTCTCATCCTTTTGCAAGAACCCTCCCTGACACATGGTTTCTAACAAGTTTTTGTCTGATAGTCTAGACTATCGTAGAGAATCTTACACTGACGCCATTTCTCCACACCATGATGAGGGCACTGAGCTAGGAGGTCTTTGAATCGCTCAAAGTATCTCCAAAATGGTTCGCTCGGTTCTTATCTGAACTGCATGATATTCTTTCTAATGAGGGTAGTTTTGTGGATTGGGTAGAACTTCTTCAAGAAGGCCTTGACGAAATCATCCCACGTTGTGACTGAATCTACCGCCAAACTATACAACCATTTCTTCGCTAGGTCCTTTAGGGAAAAGGGAATGAAACGTAACCTAACGACATCGTCTCCTAGCTGGGGAATACGCATCATGAGGCACGCTTCTTAAAATTCCCTAACAAAGAAGTATGCGTCCTCTGATTCTAAACCATGAAACTTTGGGAGAGTGTTGATGAATTGAGGCTTTAATTTAAAATTATTTCCATTTGCCTCAGGCAGTTTTATACAAGATGGTAATGAGGTTCTGATCGGGTAAAATTTATCCTGAAGTGACGCCATCACAGGTTCTGGATGCAAGGGTAAAGAAGTATTTTTGGTTAATCTAGAAGATACAGGATCTCTTACCCACTCTTGCATGCAGCACACCACAAATAACGTAAAGACAACAAATAATCGAAAAGAAAATAATAAACAAAAGAAAGAAAAACAACCACAAAGCCTTAGTCTAAGGTACCTAGATCTAGACGACTCCTAACTGGTCGATTCTCCGGGGGAGGTTGTTGTAGGAACTCGACTACAAGCTAATCGGCGAGGAAAGGGCAAAACTCGGTGTCAGGTATCCGGACGTGAGCCACGGGCCTTAATTACGCCAAACTACGGAGCTTTCGAGGCTTTGCCTCTCAATCCACTTTTCTTAGACACCGATTTTGCAGGAGTATAGTTCTTGCAATTTTCAACCTCAGTTAATCTCTTAGTGAGTCCGAGATGTCCCTAGGGCCAACGTCTATCAATTTTTAATTAAGGCTTTGGATAGTGTGAGTGCACTTGGAGATGATTTTTGGGCTAAGGAAGGTTGATGAAATCCCCACCTTATCTTGTTTATTTGAGATTTCGCCCTTAATGTCAATTGTACAAGTGTACAGTTTATTCATAACAAGGTAACACTCAAAGCGATAAATCACTCTAAAATGTTGGTCCTATTCTATATGAATGCACACGTACCTTTTCTCCAGCACTCTTCAACAGAAATTTAAATAGAGACGTACTCTAAATGTAAAAGTCTAATCCAAATTTCAATTAAGTAACAAGTGAATTTCTGTTGATTTTATTACACATGTATAAGGTGAAGCATTCAATGGAACTAAAAAAAAAATTAGAAAGCAATTTTAGCGGCTTTCGGCAACCCTGCAAACAAGTTTGTTAGTACTTCAATCAGAGAAACTCGCTTTTACACGAATTTTCCGAGGGCAAATGAATCCTCGTGCAACGTTTTTGCCATCACTTTCGCTTCCCGTGATAGTGAGCTCCTTGGTACTTCTCCTACACACAAGAACAAAGAAAAATCTTTAGTGTTGAACAATAAAGCCGTTTCCTCCCCAGCAACGGCGCCAAAATTTGATCGACAAAAAGCATGCACAAATATAAGTAAAGGAGTGTGGGTCAATGTTACTGCTTTTGCGATTTTTTCGTAGTAGCAAAATGGCTCTACGGGTCGTATCCACAAGGAGGGAGAGCGATGGAAGCTTGATGCGGCTTCTTTGTTCAAGAAAAGAGAATGATCTTTGTTTCAAATAAAGAATTGGAAAATGAAAACAAGTTAGTTTCAAGAATTATTTGAGAATGATTTGTTGGTTTGTAAAAGTTAATTTTTCTTAATGGTAAAAGCGCATGGCTAACTTTCTACTAAGTGCCCCCACTAATCTCTAACTTCTTGAAGATGTAGCCTCACTATGGATCATAGACAAACATAACCCTTATGCATAAGAACTATTCACGTGGAAATCGAGTGAAAGTTCTTCCTTTAACTTAGCTTTACACGGCAAAAACTCGGACATTCCTTTATCAAGATCCAATAGAAGGCGAGAATAAGGGAAGCACAAGTGCACTAATGGTATCGGCAAAGTTAAAAGGAAAATCTCATCTTACAAAGACAAGCAAAGTTTATAAATCATCAAAAATCCGTTAAGTATGAAATATAAGAAAGCGAATACTTGTACGTAAGTTTGAGTTAGAACCCTCGTCTTAAGATATCATAACTCTCATTTGCACAAGGCTTATTTGACAATATTGACTCATTCAGGTTATCAATCAAGTTGTTAGAGATTAGTGGGTTAGTAGTTAGTTAGTCATGCAATGGAAGAGTTAGTTAGACATGGTAGTGAAAGAAACAACAAAAGAAAGAAGTAAAGATAAAGGGAGTTACACTACAACAAGAAAGTAAAAGTAAATAGAAAACACAAGTAAATAGAAAGGAGAAAGAGAAGTAGTTACTTGTATTAGATTGCCACCTTCAAATATAACTTTTACACACTCTTTCCCTTTCACTCTAATGGCTAAACTAAAATTAGAAGAAGAAGGAAACAACAACTACAACTCCTAGAAATAAAGCAACAGTACAACTCTAAACTTTGGATATCTCCAAATTGAAGACCCCTGGAGGTTATTTATAGGCACCAGGGGAAAGGGGCAAGGGGGACAACCCCTGGCCCAAAGCCCGGGCGCGCGCGCCAGTGTTTGGGCAGCGTGCTGTACTGACTGTCTCCTGTCCACTTGATCTCCTAGATTCGTGATTTGATGCCCTGGGCTGACAAAATCTCTTCCCTAAAGTCAAGGCTACTTGGTAGGCCTTTAATCCCCCCTTAATTGGTGATTTAGGATCTTCTTCTTCATATGCACACCATGGACCTAGGATCAAGCAAGCAAAGCTTTATTAGCAGAATTTTACATCAAATAAATATGTGGATGTGATAAAAATTATGCAAAATTAAAGTCTAATCATTAAACACCAATTAGACTGAAATTAGTGACTGATTAATGCTAAACCTGCACACAAAATAAAGAATTTCAGATTTAGAATGAAGATGTGCAAGTGCTCAATTCTTACCGCTATAGCAAGTGGCTATGCGGGTCGTGATCCACAAGGAGGGTTTGCGATGGAAGCATTCAAAGTCTTTATTGAAATCTTTATGAAAACAAAAGCGAAAGTTCTTCTTTGTTTTAAGTTAAGAAAATAAGAAAAGAAAGTTATGTTAAAGAAAGAAAATAATAAATGGAGAAGGTGGAGAAAATCAGAAAACGATGAAAGCGATTATGTACAAATGAGTTGGGAAAGAAAGATTTAGAAGAGGTAGTGTTGGTGATTTAATTTACAGAAATAAAAGGAAAGAAATAAAAGTAAATACTTGCCTTCTTTTCAGCAAAAGCTTACTTTGAATCTTCAGCTACGATGTTACCTTGAAGTGGAGGCAATCAGCGCATAGCCCATAAGAGTTGATTATTGGTCTCTTCCACATTACATCATCAAGACAACGCAAGTATGAAATGATACAGAGAGAGACTCAATTCCATCGTCATGAGCTATCGGTGGCACTCGTAAAAGCAAGGCTCTTTCGATGCTTTTAGACTCACTTGGAAGACAATTGTACCAAAAGGAAAGTGAAGTAGAAAAGAAGAAGATGAAGAAAACTAAAACAAAGTACATACAAAAAGAGAATACCGATTCGATTTCATAACGATAAAGAAAAGAGAGAAACTTTACACCGGTGTCACGCTCAGCACAAGCTTCATTCTTGTTCTTCTATGAAAGTCTGATCTCCTCTAACTACATAAATGAAAACTAAAATTACATGAAAGAGAAAAATAAAAACCTATACTAAGAAATGAAAAATTAGTCTAAATCCTATCTCTGCATAGTCGTCCCAATTTCAGCGAACATACTGGCTTTTTATAGGCAAAACCCTAACCATCAGGATCCCAGGAGATCGGGGGAGCAAACGCTCCCCCTAACACCCCAACCAAGCCGCGAAAACGCGGTTTGGGCCGCGTTTCCGCGGCCAGGGTGTGGCCACCTGGCCACACCCTGTTGGTAGGTCGCCCTGGTTTCGCTTTTTGCTTTTATCTTCAGTTGGTTTTTCAGTTTGAGTCCCGTATTGTGCCGAAATGGCCTTGGATTCTTGGCTTTAACCGATCGATTCTGAGAGGATTCTTCTCAACCAGTTTTCAACCTCTTGATTTTGCCCTGAGTCAGTGAGCTCAAATTAATTCTGATTTAACTCAGAATTTTGGTGTCTCTTCATTTCCTTAATGAATAGGCCTGCAAATAAATTAAGCAATTAATTAAGACAATGCAAAGTTTTATTCTAAAATAAGTATGGAAATATGATACTAAATATGCAACATTAGCGACCAATCACACCCCCATACCTATCTTTTGCTCGTCCTCGAGCAAAACAACTAAACTATACTAAGGATTATTAGACCACTTTCGCAGGTCACGCGATTGCACTGAGCATGTGCAACAAGCCGTTAAACCTCTAGGTTTCCCCTAGAGGACGAGTTTTGTCTCGTGAGGGTTTTCAACATATTACACCCACAAAATCCATAAAGAAAGGGAAACAAAGAGTTAGTATTTTCGAAAAGCATTTTGAAAGAGAAAAATATTTGAAATATTATTGTAAGATTTAAGCAATCTATAAGTTATAGGAAAACTGAATTTTTCATTCCTAAACTTAGTCTCTATTAAAAAATTTGTTATCAATCAAAGCAAGGAGTCAAATTGTACTTCTCATCTAGTCTATTACTTTACCCTAAGTCATATGCACCTTGTGACTGTGAAAATTTTGACTAAGGGTTCATTAACTCTAACTCTTATGCCTTATTTTATATATATATATATATATATATATATATATATATATATATATATATATATATATATATATATATATATATGTTTTTTTTCTTTTTTTTGTGGTATTATTCCCTAGTTCTATTAGGCTTTCTAATCTGCCCATGTAACGAGCCTTTAATCGATGACTCCCAAACCAAACGGTCTTAGGGCACCAGGTGAGAAAACACCCCAAGGATTTAAGGGCTCGAGCAAACAAGGCCACAAAACTAAGGATTTTATTATATGGCTCCCTTTTAGGCGTGAATACTTATGCTTTATTAGGCACAAATACCCAGCTTAATCAGCGAATTTTTATACATATATATTTTTTTCAAACTTATCTAATCATCTTTCGCATAAATACTAAGGCTTACTTAGGCCAAAGCACCTAGCTAATCAATAATTATATTTGTTTATCTTTTTTTTTATAAGGCATAAAAATCTTTATTTTTGAACCCTAAGTGTGTAAGTGTATGAAATGTGCATATTTCATTAAGGTAAAGATCAAGACTAAATTACTTTGACAAATTATCTTCCTAACTCTAAATGTCAAACAAATAATCTCATTTTGACCAAGTATAAGAAATCCTAATTTGGATTTTCCTATTCCTTAAAATTAACTTAATTTCTTACAAAAAATATGTCAAAATATTGTTTCTCTTTTCAAAAAGTTTTTAAGAGTAAAGAAAATGTTAAAATGTTTTTTTTTATTTTAAAAACTAAGTTATGTTAGACCCTCCCCCACACCTATCTCATACATTGTCCTCAATGTATGAATTAATGCATAGATGCATGAAAAAGAAGAAAGGGAAGGAAAATGTTATCTTAAGGTGGTGGTTCCGGTGGTGGTCTGATTGGTCTACGAAATGCGGCCCAATCGACTTTTCGTTGGGTTCGGAGGAACCCACCAGAAATTTCACTAATATAACCCACTAAAATTGTGTATCCATGAAGAATTTTTATTAAGTGTTTGACCCCATCTAATTTCCAAATTCCATAACTGATTTCAGAATCAAATTTGTCAACCACCTCGTCCCAAAATGGAGTATGAAATGATAGAACGGTTGACTTGGACTCAGGAAGTATAGGAACTAATACCGACTCAGGAAGGTGACTTAAGTCAAGTAAAGGTTCAGGAGTCGAGACTGGTTCAAGAAGTGTGTCCAAGTCAAGAAGTTGAAACTCAAGTCCACATTGATTTTCCAACAATGGAATGTGCCTTAATATTGGTGATTCAAGTTCAGGAATGATAGGTGGGGGAATCAAAACTGACTCTAAAATATTACTCAAGTTTGGTAACAAAACGGGAGTCAATACTGATTCAGAAAGTTGAACTGGATCACAGATTTGAGAATCTAGGTCACATATCTCATTGAGTTCAATATCAAAAAAATGAGAACTTGCCAATTTGTCAATAGGATTTTCAAAAGTGTAAAATTGGTCAAGTTCAATATGATCATCAAAAATGGGTAATTTAATTTCATGATGAATTGACACAGGATCCAATGTTGACTCGGCGAAAAGATTAAAATCAGGTGAAGATACCGGAGTCATTATTGAATCAGGATGTAAAATTGAATCCCTAAGTTGGGGTTCATGATCATATTCATTTTCAAGTTCGATTTCAGGCAAGGGATAACTTGTCAAACTATCAATATTATTTGGAGTTTGGGCAAGTTCAAATGACTGTTCTGAAATGGAACCTTGATTTTCAAAACTATATGACTCTTCGGCTCTAACAGAATGGTTAGTGACATCAGAACTGGTCAAAACAACTAAACTATACTAAGGATTATTAGATCACTTTCGCAGGTCACGCGATTGCACTGAACATGTGCAATAAGCCGTTAAACCTTTAGGTTTCCCCTAGAGGACGAGTTTTGTCTCGTGAGGGTTTTCAGCAGATTACACCCACAAAATCCATAAAGAAAGGGAAACAAAGAGTTAGTATTTTTTTCGAAAAGCATTTTGAAAGAGAAAAATATTTGAAATACAATTATAAGATTTAAGCAATCTATAAGTTATAGGAAAACTGAATTTTTCATTCCTAAACTTAGTCTCTATTCAAAATTTTGTTATCAATCAAAGTAAGGAGTCAAATTGTACTTCTCATCTAGTCTATTACTTTACCCTAAGTCATATGCACCTTGTGACTGTGAAAATTTTGACTAAGGGTTCATTAACTCTAACTCTTATGCCTTATTTATTATATATATATATGTTTTTTTCTTTTTTTTGTGGTATTATTCCCTAGTTCTATTAGGCTTTTTAATCTGCCCATGTAACGAGCCTTTAATCGATGACTCCCAAACCAAACGGTCTTAGGGCACCGGGTGAGAAAACACCCCAAGGACTTAAGGACTCGAGCAAACAAGGCCACAAAACTAAGGATTTTATTATATGGCTCCCTTTTAGGCGTGAATACTTATGCTTTATTAGGCACAAATACCCAGCTTAATCAGCGAATTTTTATACATATATATATTTTTCAAACTTATCTAATCATCTTTCGCATAAATACTAAGGCTTACTTAGGCCAAAGCACCTAGCTAATCAATAATTATATTTGTTTATCTTTTTTTTTTATAAGGCATAAGAATCTTTATTTTTGAACCCTAAGTGTGTAAGTGTATGAAGTGTGCATATTTCATTAAGGTAAAGATCAAGACTAAATTACTTTGACAAATTATCTTCCTAACTCTAAATATCAAACAAATAATCTCATTTTGACCAAGTATAAGAAATCCTAATTTGGATTTTCCTATTCCTTAAAATTAACTTAATTTCTTACAAAAATATGTCAAAATATTGTTTCTCTTTTCAAAAAGTTTTTAAAAGTAAAGAAAATGTTAAAATGTTTTTTTATTTTAAAAACTAAGTTATGTTAGACCCTCCCCCACGCCTATCTCATGCATTGTCCTCAATGTATGAATTAATGCATAGATGCATGAAAAAGAAGAAAGGGAAGGAAAATGTTACCTTAAGGTGGTGGTTCCGGTGGTGGTCTGATTGGTCCACGAAATGCGGCCCAATCGACTTTTCGTTGGGTTCGGAGGAACCCACTAGAAATTTCACTAATATAACCCATTAAAATTGTGTATCCATGAAGGATTTTTATTAAGTATTTGACCCCATCTAATTTCCAAATTCCATAACTGATTTCAGAATCAAATTTGTCAACCACATCGTCCCAAAATGGAGTATGAAATGATCGAACGGTTGACTTGGACTCAGGAAGTATAGGAACTAATACCGACTCAGGAAGGTGACTTAAGTCAAGTAAAAGTTCAGGAGTCGAGACTGGTTCAAGAAGTGTGTCCTAGTCAAGAAGTTAAAACTCAAGTCCACATTGATTTTCCAACAATGGAATGTGCCTTAATATTGGTGATTCAAGTTCAGGAATGATAGGTGGGGGAATCAAAACTGACTTTAAAATATTACTCAAGTTTGGTAACAAAATAGGAGTCAATACTGATTCAGAAAGTTGAACTGGATCACAGATTTGAGAATCTAGGTCACATATCTCATTGAGTTCAATATTAAAAAATGAGAACTTGCCAATTTGTCAATAGGATTTTCAAAAGTGTAAAATTGGTCAAGTTCAATATGATCATCAAAAATGGGTAATTCAATTTCATGATGAATTGACACAGGATCCAATGTTGACTCGGGGAAAAGATTAAAATCAGGTGAAGATACCGGAGTCAATCTTGAATCAGGAAGTAAAATTGAATCCCTAAGTTGGGGTTCATGATCATATTCATTTTCAAGTTCGATTTCAGGCAAGGGATAACTTGCCAAACTATCAATATTATTTGGAGTTTGGGCAAGTTCAAATGACTGTTCTGAAATGGAACCTTGATTTCTAAAACTACATGACTCTTCGGCTCTAACAGAATGGTTGTGACATCAGAACTGGTCAAACGGTGAGAACGTAGAGATTCGACCATCATATCTATGTCACGATTTCGAGCATTTTGAGCATGAGTCATGGCTTCAAGCATCTTTTCATAGTTGATGGATTCATTGTTTTGATGAAAAGATGAAGTGTTGTCTTGGAAGTGGTAGTGAAATTGTAAGTCCATCAGATTTTGTGATTGTTGTTTGGACTCACGCATACTCCTTTCCAAAATTGATGGTTTTCTATTTTGGACTGGTGGAACTGAGTATGACTCTTGGGGATATTGTGGACTAGGTTGATAAGGGGGACAAGTTGGTTAAAAATTATGCTCGGGGAGGTGAATCCCCACTGACTCGGTGAAGAGTTGAAATTATTATAGAAATTATAGTTATTAGATTGGGGGCATGGGTTATATTGATTCAGATAAGACCAATCCGGCACACTAGGTTGGTTAAACTCATGATATGTCGGGTTGGTAATATCCGAAAATGAACTCGGTGTGTAATATGGATTATTATTAAAGTTGAAAAAATTATTATTATAAGCCATATCACACAATAGAATACAAAAAAGAAAGAAAAAACAAACAAATAAGCAAACAAATAAAAAGAGAAAATTCTAACTAAGTTAGGGTAGACCTATGACCTAGATGACTCCTAACTGATTAGACTGTCCATGGGAGGTCTAATGCAGACTTTGACCACAAGCTAATCAGCCAGGTCAGGGCAAGGTTGGTAGGAGGTTTTCCGTCAAAGACGTTCCTTAATTAAATAACCACCAACCTTTGGGCTTTCGGCCCTTAATCCCTTTCCTCGACACTGATTTTGCAGGAGTCAAATTCCAACACCTTTCCCCCTTAGGATAATCTCCTAATTGAGTCCGAGATGTACCTAGGGCCAACGTCTACTCATTTTTAGTTAGGCTTGGGTTAGTGAGTGCTTGGAATCTGATTTTTGGGCTAAGGAAGGGTGATTAAATCCCTACCTTATCTTGTTATGGGTTAGTGCCCTTAAGATATATTTGTGCAAGTGTACAAGATATGTAAATAAGATTCACTCAAAGCAATGAAAATCAACCAAGAGATGAGTCTTATTCTACATGTAATGCGAACGTACCTTGCTCCAGCACTCTTCAACAGTAAAAATAAATGAATTGAAAAGACACGTGCCTAAAGATGCAAACGTCTAATCAATTTTTTATCTTTGTCAACAAGTATTTTAATGTTGGTTTATTAGCAGGCTAATGTGATGGCATATAAGAAATAAAGTTACTGAAAACTAAAATTTTACAAAGCAAGCAGCCCTGCAAAAAGACAGTTAGTAGTGCACTCTTCCTTGCCGCGGAAACGCGGCTAAAGCCGAGCAGACGCGGCAATTCATAGGGTACTTGGTCTCTGTTTTCTGGAACAAAGGCCCAAAACCACTTATATGTTTCTGCAATCTTAATTTCCTGCTTTGCCTTCCCTATAACCTGCAACAGAGAAGAAGATTCGTTTTAGTTCTAAAAATTTTCAATAAAAATTCAGATTTCAATAGAAACGTTACCCTCCCCGGCAACGGCGCCAAAATTTGATTGATGCTAAACCTGCACACAAAATAAAGAATTTCAGATTTAGAATGAAGATGTGCAAGTGCTCAATTCTTACCGCTATAGCAAGTGGCTATGCGGGTCGTGATCCACAATGAGGGTTTGCGATGGAAGCGTTCAAAGTCTTTATTGAAATCTTTATGAAAACAAAAGCGAAAGTTCTTCTTTGTTTTAAGTTAAGAAAATAAGAAAAGAAAGTTATGTTAAAGAAAGAAAACAATGGATGGAGAAGGTGGAGAAAATCAGAAAACGATGAAAGCGATTATATACAAATGAGTTGGGAAAGAAAGATTTAGAATATGTAGTGTTGGTGATTTAATTTACAGAAATAAAAGGAAAGAAATAAAAGTAAATACTTGCCTTCTTTTCAGCAAAAGCTTACCTTGAATCTTCAGGTACGATGATACCTTGAAGTGGAGGCAATAAGCGCATAGCCCATAAGAGTTGATTATTGGTCTCTTCCACATTACATCATCAAGACAACGCAAGTATGAAATGATACAGAGAGAGACTCAATTCCATCGTCATGAGCTATCGGTGGCACTCGCAAAAGTAAGGCTCTTTCGATGCTTTTAGACTCACTTGGAAGACAATTGTACAAAAAGGAAAGTGAAGTAGAAAAGAAGAAGAAGAAGAAAACTAAAACAAAGTACATACAAAAAGAGAATACCGATTCGATTTCATAACGATAAAAGAGAGAGAGAAACTTTACACCGGTGTCACGCTCAGCACAAGCTTCATTCTTGTTCTTCTATGAAAGTCTGATCTCCTCTGAATTACATAAATGAAAACTAAAATTACATGAAAGAGAAAAACAAAAACCTATACTAAGAAATGAAAAACAAGTCTAAATCCTATCTCTGCATGGTCGTCCCAATTTCAGCGAACAAACTGGCTTTTTATAGGCAAAACCCTAACCATCAGGATCCCGGGGAGATCGGGGGAGCAAACGCTCCCCCTAACTCCCCAACCAAGCCGCAGAAACGCGGCTTGGGCCGCGTTTTCGCGGCCAGGGTGTGGCCAGGTGGCCACACCCTGTTGGTGGGTCGCCCTGGTTTCGCTTTCTGCTTTTATCTTTCGTTGGTTTTTCAGTTTGAGTCCCGTATTGTGACGAAATGGCCTTGGATTCTTGGCTTTAACCGATCGATTCTGAGAGGATTTTTCTCAACCGTTTTCAACCTCTTGATTTTGCCCTGATTCAGTGAGCTCGAATTAATTCTGATTTAACTCAGAATTTTGGTGGGCTTTTGGGCTCATTTCTCTTCATCTCCTTAAAGAATGGGCCTGCAAATAAATTAAGCAATTAATTAAGACAATGCAAAGTTTTATTCTAGAATAAGTATGGAAATATGATACTAAATATGCAACATTAGCGACCAATCAGTCACTCTCAATATATAATTAAATATATTCTCAGTAATATTTAAATGAGTAAATATTCTCCTGTAAAAAGAATGTTAGCTCAATAATACAGTATATGGAGTGAGGTACGTATTAAGCGAATCTCCTTAAGACAATTACGTCCCTCACAATGGTGCTAACAGGTTACTAGAAGCTAGTCTCCCAAGATATAACACTCCTTCATGGTATTTGGATAGCACTATCAAATCACCATACAGTCGAATCTTAGTTAATCAATACCTTCACTAATTGATTTTCAAAGCTTGTATAAAGATAAATTTCAAGAGAATATTTGTCTTAATATGGAGGAATTTTCAATGTAAAAGAAAGATGGAAAGAAGGGATTTCTGTCTTAATGAGAAGAAAGAACTCGTTCAGATTCTCTATGTTTAAAGAACCCATAATGAGCGCTTATTTATAGCTTTGTAGACCCGGCAGTTGGCAACGGTTGTTGTCCAAACTGTTGGCAATGGTTCAGACAGAACTGTTGGAAACAGTTCTGTCCTAATCGCTTGGAATGATTCACATAACCCTAATCACTTGGAATGATTCACATAACCATTCCCCCTCCAAGATCCCAAGTATGGTGTACGCGCGCATGCCCATTCCGCTTCCAGGAGTTTGGGACAGGCGGGCATAGATTTGTGCCTGCATCCAATTACCCGCAAGTTTGCAACTTGACCTCCTGGATCAAAAAGAATCGGACACCAAAACCATCTATATGCCTACGCCCACATCTGCGCTGCGGCTGCGGCTCTGGCACCGGGGTGGGGCGGGCAGACGCGCGCGCATATATGGGCATGATTTACCCCAAACACGCGCGAAAAAATCCAACTACCCAAAAGGCACGCCCTTTATTCCCAACTTTTCATATTTAAGTTACTCAATTATTTCACACCATATTCAATATAGGACTAAAGAGTATTGACTTCTTTAATCCCTTTTAGCTATTGAATTAGGACAACTTCTGACTTGAATATCTCATTCATTCGAAAATGGAATTGAACATGTGAATATACCATGTTCATCCTCAATGGAAAAAGAATACACTCCAACCATTATCCATACGATTTTAGCAACGGATCACGCCTCAATTCAGCTCAAATATTCACGTGAAATTTCTCATTTTTCCAACAATCCCCCACAATGAATGGAGATTTAACAAATTGACACACTATTATGAGACTGACTCTATAATGAAAGGTAATTTAGAAAGAAACTGCATCTGAATAGGTGAACTAGATCTTGAACCTTCCATTGTGAAAGTGTTATCGCACTTACTAGCCAATCAGTGAACTAAAACTTAAACTGTTAGCCATTTGTGCAAGTCAAGTCAACAGGACTCACGCAGTAACTTTTCAAAATCAACTTTGGTTCTCAGTTGTGTCTATTTTGGCCCTGAACATTCTTAGTTTTAGAGAGTGTCTTTAGGGAATCACAGCCTCATAGAGACTCTCAAAGAGCCGACCCAACTCTACACTCACATAGGTGATAATCCTATTAAGAGTAGTCTACTTTACCCACACTTTTTTTAATAACAAGGCATAGGCATCATTAAAAGCATGAAGCTTATCCTAAATCCACTTGTAGAAAGCACTTGAGTGCATCATAAGAATGGGGTGGAGTTAAGCTCCTAAGTGGTTACTCGCAGAGTAAATCATAACTAGTTTTTCCTCTTGAACTTAGTCCGCGGGACCTCCAGTTGTTAGGTGAGATTTCTATTAAGCAACCTCGGTATGTTTAGGCTTTTAGCCCCATTCTCCTCGATGAGCATTTTTTACGCTCTTCACTTAAACTTTTAGTAAACGGATCAGCTGGGTTATCCTTTAATGATACAAAGTCAATAGAGATAATTTCATGTGAAAGCAACTGCCTAATGGTGTTATGTAAATGAAGAACGTATTTAGACATACCGTTATATACAAAGTTTTGTGCTTTAGATATTGCTGCTTGATTCTCATAGTGAATACATATGGCGGGCACTGGTTTAAGCCACAATGGTATATCCTCTAAAAATTATCGAAGTCATTCTGCTTCTTCTCCATCCTTATCCAAGGCTATAAATTCCGATTTCATTGTGGGACGGGCTATGCAAGTTTGTAAGGAGAATTTCTAAGATACTGCTACGCCTCCGAGAGTAAAAATGTATCCCCTGGTTGATTTCGATTCCTTAGAATTTGCAATCCAGTTTGCATCGATGTACCCTTCAAGTAAGGTGGATACATTCTATATTTCAAGGTATATTCCTTGGTATTGGACACGTAGCCTACTCCTCGTAGTAATACAGTCCAGTGATCTTCACTAGGATTACTAGTGTATCTGCTTAATTTGCTTACAGCATAAGCAATTTCGGGTCTAATACAATTCATTAAATACATTAGACTTTTGATAATCTGAGAATACTACAACTATCTTTTGCATTTCTTGTATTCTTACGAAGGTGAACGTGTGGGAAAAAAGGATTAATATTCTTTTTTATCCCATGTTCCTTGAATCTTTCTATCTCTTATATACATAACGAGATTGAGATAAACTGATTCCATCTGGTGTTCATGTGATTTTAATTCTTAAAATTACATCAGCAACCTCTAGATCTTTCATAAAAAAATTGTTAGATAGCATCTGTTTTGTAGACTTAAAAACCTAAATTTTAGTCTCAAGTATCAACATGTCATCTACATAAAGACAACCATGTTATGCATTTCCAACTGTCTTAGTGTAAACACATTTATCACATTCATTGATAGAGAATCCATCTTTTACATGACACTATCGAATTTCTTATGTTATTATTTTGAAGCCTGTTTTATACTGTATAAGGATTTGATCAATTTACACACTTTGTGTTCTTTGCCCTTGACTATAAATCCTTCAGGTTACTCCATATGGTGGCGGGGCTTGCGCGGGCATGATTTTCCCCCAACCGCGCGCGAAAAATCCAAGTACCCAAAGGGCACGCCCATTGTTCCTAACTTTTCATATTTAAGTTACTCAATTTTTCACACCATATCCAACGTGGGACTAAAGTATATTGACTTCGTTTAGTCCCCTTTAGCTATTGAATTAGGAAAAATTCTGACTTGAATATCTCATTCATTCGGAAACAGAATTGAACATATGAATATACCACGTTCATCCTCAATGGAATGAGAATATACTCAATCACTATTTGTACGATTCTAGCAACAGATCACGCCTCAATTCAGCTCAAACATTCACGTGAAATTCCTCATTTTTCCAACAATCCCCCACAATGAATGAAGATTCAAGAAATTGACACACTATGAGACTAACTCTATAGTGAAAGATAATTTAGAAAAAAACTGCATCAAGATAGTTGAACTAGGTCTTGAAACATCCATAGCGAAAATCTTATCAGACTTACTGGCCAATCAGTAAACTAAGTCTTGAACTGTCAGACGTTTGTGTAACTCGAGATAACAGGCCTCATACAGTAATTTTTCAAAATCAACTTTGGTTCTTAGTTGTGTCCATTTTGACCCTGGACATTCTTAGTTTTAGAGTGTCTTTAGGAAATCACAGCCTCTATAGAGACTCTCAAAGAATCGACCCAGCTCTACACCCACATAGGTGATTGTCCTATCAAGAGTAGTCTACTTTACCTACTTGTATTAATAACAAGATATAGGCATCATTAAAAGCATGAAGCTTATCCTAAATCCACTTGTAGAAAGCACGTGGGGGCATCATAGGAATGGGTTGAAGTTAAGCTCCTAAGTGTTTACTCGTAAAGTCAATCATAAGTAATTTTTTCTCTTGAACTTAGACCGTGGGATTTTCAGTAGCTAAGTAACGTTTTCATTAAGATGACTTGGTATGGCTAAGTGAGGCTCCCTAAAGAGTCATCGTTAGGGTAAAGACCTGTGTAAGCCGTGGACTTGCTCAGGTAGCCATCAGGGTATATTCCATTATAGGCTGGCTCAAAGCATCCAACATGGGCAAGCCTCCATCTTTCAGGAGGCCCCCGAATAGTTACCATAAGGGTGAAGACCCGTATAAGCCATGGGCCTGCTTGGACGGCCATCAAGGTAAATCCCATAATAGGATGGCTCCAAGCATCTAATGTGAGCGTGATTCCTTCTTTCAAGAGTTTCCCCGAAGAGTCACCGTCAGGGTGAAGGTTGATCGCCAAAAAGCATGCACAAGAATAAGTAGAAGAGTGATGGTCGATGTTACTGCTTTAGCGATTCCACCGTAATTGCGAAGTGGTTATACGGGTCATATCCACAAGGAGGGAGAGCGATGAAAGCTTCAATGTGGCTTCTTTGTTCGTGGTAGAGATGTTCCTTGTCTCAAATAAAGAATTACAAGAAAACAAGTGTTGCTTAAAAATTTCTTAGATTATTTTGAAGATTGAAAAAGTGATTTTTTTTTGTTTTTGCAAGGGTAAAAATGCATGGCTAACTTTCTACTAGTTGCTCCCACTAATTTTTAATTTCTTGAAGATGTAGCCTCACAATGAATCATAGGCATGCATAAGCTTTATGCATAAGAACTATTCACGTTGAAGATCGAATGAAAGTTCTTCCTTTCACTTAGCTTTACACGGCAAAACTTGAACATTCCCTTATCAAGATCCGATTGAAGGCAAGAATAAGGGAAGAAATAAGTGCACTATTGGTATCGGCAAAAATGAAATAGGGATATCTATAACTTACGAAAACAAGTAGTGTTTACAATCTATAAATCATCAAAAATGATTAAGTATGAAATATGAGAGTGGTAATACTTGTAAGTAAGTTGGAGATAGGACCTTCGTCTTAAGATATCATAGCTCTTGTTCGCACAAGGCTTGTTTGACACTATTGACTCATTTGGGTTATCAATTAAGTTGTTAGAAATTAGTGGGGTAGTAGTTAGTCAGCCATACAATGGAAAAGTTAGCTAGACATGAGTAAAAAAAATAAGAGAGAAGAAGTAAAAGAGCAAAGTTCTACACTAGTGCAAGAAAATAAAAGCAAGTAAGAACACCAAAAAATGAAAGGAAGAAGGAGAAATATTACTTGTATAAGATTGTCACCTTCAAATACAACTTGTACACACACTCTCTCTTTCACTTTAATGGGTAAGTTAAGCTTCAGGAAGAAGAAGGAAATACAACAAAGAAAATAGAACAACTAGCCTAAACTCTCTGTTCTTTACATATCCTCCTCTTTGGAAAACCTAGGGGGATTTATAGGCACAAGAGGGAAGAAGCCTAGGGGAACAATCCCTGGCAGGAAGTACTGGCTTAGAGAAGCCAGTATGGCCGCAAAAACAGAGCAAAAGTCGCGTTTTCGTGGCTCTTTGGCTCTGCTAGGGCGCCGTCGTCTGGTGTGATTTGATGCTCTGCCCCCTGTCAGTTGCACAGTCTGGTTTCTGGATATATGCATCAAATTTTGACAGATTATCTCCCCAAAGTCAATGGTTATATGTGTAGGCTTTAAATCACTAAATAAATGGGATTTAGGTCTTCTACTTCATTTCATGCCGTTGACCTAAAAACTGACAAGAGAAGTGTTATTAACAAAAACTAATATTGAATAAATGTGAAGAAGTGGTATGAAATATGCATGTTTAAAGACTAATAACACCCCCACACTTATCTTTTGCTCATCTTTGAGCAAAATAGAGGATCAAAAAACTATCCAATTTATTATACCATTTTCGCAGGTGAAGCTATTGTACTGAGCATGTGCAACAAGCGTTTGAACATCCAGGTTTCCTTTAGAGGAGGAGTTTTATCTCCTGAGGGTTTTCAGCGGATTACAAAGAATGAAAATGTTAGTAGTTTTTTTTGAAAATTTCTTCTTAAAGTAGAAAAAGGCTTTTTAATCTCTCAAGTGAAAATAGCTAAATAATTATAAGCATTAGGTCTAACCCTTATTAGTCATTCCTATACTTTGGTCTTCATGCAAGAATAAGGTCTTTATTAAGTTTAATAGGAATTATGAACTTCAAACTCATTCTTTATTTTGCCTTAAATAATATGCATTATGTGAAGTGATGATTTACTTGAATTTTTTCGACTCAAACTCTAATGCCACAAAATTTATTAGTATTTATCTATGTATCATTTTTGCCCTTAATTTTCTTAAGCTTTCTAATTTACTTGTGTAGCAAGTTTTTAATAGATGACTCCCAGATCAGGCGGTCTTAGAGCACCAGGTGAGAAAATACCCCTAAGGTTAAATACTCTAAGTAACTTAGGCCACGAAACTAAGCTTTATTTCCGTTAGGCATGAATAATCATGCTTCCTGAGGCACTGTTATTCAGCTTTATCGGGTTTATAACTATATATATACATTTTCTTTTTTTTTTTTTAATGTGTGGCACTTAGAGTCTATGTCTATAAATTCCAAGAGTGTGTGTAAGTCAATGCATATTTACTAAGTCAAAATTAAAGAGATTAGTTATTTTCCTAATTCCTCCTAAACTATCAATCCAACCAATATTCTTTTATTTAGGCTAAAGTAAATAATTTCTAACTTGGGTTTCCTTCATCCTTATAACTATTTTGTATTTTTACAAAAAAACTATCAAAAATTCTCTACTACTTTAAGATATTTTTTAATTTTTATTATATATATATATATATATATATATATTTTTGAAAAGAAGAAGGAAAAAAAAGAACTACTAAAAAGGAAGAAAAAGAAATTCTACAATCCTATGTTAGTACCCCTCCCCCACACTTATCTAATGCATTGTCTTCAATAGATGATATGTGAATGTAAATACAATAAACAGGTATAAGGAAAGATATTCAAAGAATGATAACGTACAAAGAATTCCTAATTTTTTTTAATTAGTTAAAAAAATTTCTTGTTTTTCTTTTTTTTTTTTTGGTTTGTGGTGGGTATAGTCACTTGTAAGATGGGTGTATAAGCCAAACAACAATCACCTCTACACAAAGAGGGATGGTCACAAAGCCAAACTCCACCACAATCCCATCTACACAAGAGGGATAACTACAAACCCAAATCACAATCTCCTCTATACTTAGAGGGATAGGCACAAACCCAAACAATGACAACAGTCTCCTCTACACTAGAGGGATTAACACCAACCCAAAACAAAGAAGGGATTTATAACTTGGTGATCACAAAAAGATCACAAACTAATTTTCCTCACAAAACAAGATCCTATAGATATGATAGATATGATAGGTCAAGTGTGACAAAACAAGGTGTTTGAAAAACAAATCACAAAGAAAAATACTTGAAAAAATACTAGATGAAGATAGAAATGAAGATCAAAACCAAATTCCCAAAGACTCTATTTTTTATGATTTTTTCAGCCCTTGAAAACAAAATAAAGATAAATCTTTTAACGACAAAAACTCTTTAAAACTTGCTGCTAAAACACTTGTATAGATGGGAAAAATTTCTCTCTAAATTCTTGTTAAAATCAGCCCAAGATATGGCTATTATAAGCCTCTCAAAAATCTACCCGTTGGCAGCTGGAAAGGGCAGAAATGCCCTTCCGGTCGACCGCCCGGTCGACCGGCCTAACGGTCATATTTCTGACCGTTGTGCCTCTGGTCGACCGGGGCCTACTTGGCTGGCCATTGTGCACGTCTCGTGCACATCGGTCGACCGGTCCAGTCGACCAACCCTTGGTCCGGTCGACCGTCCGGTCAACCGCTAGTGGATCTGGCAGGGATTTCAGGATTAAAAACTTGGTTAATTTAATACCAATTAAATCCCATAAATACTCATAAATTTCACAAAAATATGTTCTTGTTAGATATTTGAATAACAAATATGTGTGATCAAAAATCAACGCATATTATAAACCATTTGAACCATTTTTGTGATATAAAATATTTGGTCTTAAACAAAAATCGTATTTTCCAAAAACCAAACTTTGAAATGGAACTCCGATTATTCCCAAACGAGTATAATTAAAAAAAAGATATTTAACACTCTTTTGAAGCATATTGTATATGGATAGAATCCAAACACATGTAATACATATATCTATGTTTTTGTCATGAAATCTATAAATAAGTTTAATTTAAATACAAAACTCCAAACTCATGAAATAGAACATCAAAATACGTTTTTCAAAATATGTGAAGCACAAATGTATATAGATGAAATCTAATATACATTAAACTATGTAAACTTGTTTTGATTCTTTCTATTCATGAAAACCATATATATGAACTACAAACTCAAACTCGGTTAAACTGAAAACCAAACATATTAACTTGTGTGTGTGTGAACTTGAGCATATTAATACTATCTATCTTTACACAAGATCTAAACAAACCGAAGTCTTCTTGTCGATCTCATCATCAAGACGACCCGATCCAAACACAATCCAACAAGCCGGACTCCATATGAGTGCTAGATGCAATCTTGACGTGTGAGCTCTTGAATCAACATGTGTTAGCTCCCAAAACTCCTTTGTTGAAGCTAAACACCTACTAATATCTTGATCAATAACTGAAACTATGTAAATATAAGATTATTAGTAAACTAACCTTCATAAGTTAGTCATCATCAAAACTAAGGTGAAAGGCCTCTGGGCCAACAATCTCCCCTTTTTGATGATGAAAAAACTTATGAGGTTATATATATGCATCCATTAAGGATAGGCTTCATAGAAGCTCCCCTTAACATATATAGATATGCAATGAAGCTGAAGATACCAATAAAATAACATATATGCATAACACATAGTAAAACAATTATATATAAATCTGATTTCTTCTCCCCCTTTTTGTCACTCATCAATAAAGGGGTGAAGCCAATTAAACAATAAATATAAACAAAAATTTTGATACCAATAAACACAATCAATGGAAAGAACCAATTGAAAATAATAAACATAATCAATTGAAAAAACCAATTGAAAGAAACAGTCCTTTTTTTGAATTGATGCCAATAAGAGAACATGATATCAATTGAAAATAAACACCAAATCTTTAGGTAAACGCTATATTTTGCAATAAAGATACCAATATGAAAATAATACCAATTTAAAATTATTGATACCTACATTGAAAATGTAAGCATATACTAAAGCAAAATATTTTTCATCATAAAGACTGGGAGTAGGATACCAATTGAAAAGTAAAACCAATTGAAAGATAAAATAAGAATTTCTCCCCCCTTTATGGAATACCAATAAAAACAATACATAAGCTTGTATATGATACCAATTGAAAAATAATTGTCATTAAGGACTAAATCAAGCTTAGCAAAAAAAATATGAGTATACAAAATGAATTTTCATTTAAAAATCATGTATATCTCATACTTAAGAAATTTTTGATGGCAATTGAAATATATTGTAAATTTTTGATACCAATTGAAAGATAAAATATGAAGTACATTTTGATACAAAAACAATACCAATTGAAAATAATGCATAAGCTTATTATGAAACCAATTAATATTAAAAATTATGTCAATCTTTAGCATAACATAATTTGTGCTTTAAGATGTAAATATATTGTAAGCACAATCAAATCATATTATGTATGAGAATGATATACCAATTGGAATTGATACTATTGAAATTGAAGTATACATATATAAGAAAAACAAATATGAGTATAAAAAAATTAAGATTTTCCATTAAAATCATGTATTTCTCATAGTTACCTCCCTTTCATGTACATGTTTAAATAGATTTTCAATTTTGAGCATATAAGGCATGGTCCCCATTCATCCGCCCTTTGGAAGGTATGGATTTTCAAAAATAGGAGTTTGAAAATAGTTTATCATGATTGAAAATCACTATCAATTGAAGAATAAAGACTAGTTTAAAGATAATTTTTGAAAAACTAGTACGAAATCCTTCAAGACATCACACCAAATCATATATCCAATGAAAATATGAAAAATCACACAATGATTAGCACTCAAAATCTATAAAGCACATATATGCTCATGAAATAAAAATTTATGAGTAAACATCAAGCATAGAATGTAAGAATCATGTAATCAACAAAATCATAAAAATGGGCAATGAAGCTCAATGAAATTCCTTTTAAAAAAATGAAAATCATCAAAATTTAACAAGCATCAAGGTATATGTATGTTTTGTCTATACTAAAGTATACATACATATCCAAACATGAACTAGTCTACAAAAGTATCTTGCAGGAAGGCAAGTAGCTCTAGGATACACATGTATATCTAATAGTTTAAACAAAATTAACATATACATGTAGATAAATACATTATTACGAAAACATATACAAAATAGGGAATACAAGTTAAAATGCAAGAATCATCAAAATTAGGCTATACAAGTACATCTAATAAGTACAAATGAGCAATATAGTACAAACATATAATATCAAATGTGGCTCACTATTTTACAAGTATATGAAAAGTCACCTAGAGGGGGGGTGAATAGGTGACAATGCTAATCAAGGGCAAATAAAAATTTAAAGCTACAACAATCACAAGATGAATGCTAGCAAGTAAGTATGACAATGAATATGATGAGTAAATAATAAGAGCAAGCAATATAGAGTAAGAATTTGCAAGAATGTAAACCAATCGCAAACACAAAGATATGTTATCGAGGTTCGAGCACCCAGCTCTACTCCCCGCCTTCCCCAGAAGGATTCTAGCTACTTCCACTATCACAAAGATCTCAATTACAATGGAGTACCCAACTCCACAATCTCAGTACAAGAAATTTGCTTGGTAGTCAAAAGACCACAAACTCTCTCTTTCAAATATCTCTTCCCTTACAAAGGTCCTTAGAGAATATTGAGTAGGAATGAAGCTCTTTTGTGTGTAAGGAAAAGAAATTGAAATCAGAGAAAACTTTTGAAAACCTTTCAGAAATTTGAGAGAATTTAGCTCAAAAACCAAGAACTTTGAAAGCCTTAAACTTTTGAATTTTGCAAAGATTGTTGTTGTAACCAATCTCTCCCCAAACACCCCTATTTATAGGAGAGGGCTAGGGTTTAGGGATAAAACATATTTACTGATGTTTAGGAGGTAATTAGATCAAAATATATCCTTAAACGGATTTTTAAACACAAAAGACAAAAATAAACAGCCCTTAAAAATCTGCCCGTTACTGTTCAAACGGTCGGATCGGTCGACCGGGCCGGTCGACCGGTAGTATAAAAATTTGACCGTTACAGGCTATCGGTCGACCGACCCGGTCGACTGATACAAACTGTGACAAAAATAAATATTCCGGTCGACCGCCCCGGTCGACCGACAGACGTGCACACGGATACGTGCAGCTGCCAGGACTTCGGTCGACTGTTCCGGTCGACCGGACCAGACTGACATAGGCTCGGTCGACCGACCCGGTCGACCGGATCAGGTCAAAAAGCCAAATTTAAAAAGAAATAAAAGAGGATTTTGATTTTATCAAAAATACTTTTGAACAGGGATTAGTATAAAACACAAACATATATCTGTAGGCAAAATCTTGTATGCAAAATATTTTGTATAATTTATAAGAAATTATTTTGGAATGAGCATGTGCGCAAAAACGTGTGTGATAGAGCTTCAAACCTATCCACTATTCTTTAACATACTATAAACTGAAAAACAAATTACATGAAGACTTCTTGAGCTATCTTCAAGTCTTTGAGCCATCCAATGCCTTGCTAGTGCCTTCTCTTCTATGATCCTTCCTTGATGTGCAATTTGCCTTCCTTGCTTTGTGGAATTTAGAAGTTCTTGCAATAGCTAAGCGAATGGTCTCTAAACATGGTACAAACCTGAAACTTATCTTAACAAACTTGTTAGTACCAAATAGCTCATATTTGGTTTGTCATCATCAAAACACAAAACAATTGGAGAGTGTAACCTCTTGGGCCAACAATCTCCCCCTTTTTGATGATGACAAAACAAATAGGCTATTAACAAAAATATAGGGTAGGAGAAAACTCCCCTCAAATTATGCTATACTTAAAACACAAGAGTATGATCTAGAAACCAATAATTGAAATGATGCACCAATTATTGAAACCAATAAAAACACAAACCAATAAAACACAAAAATATCTCTTGATACCAAAAATACCAATACCAAAAATACAAGAATTTATTTAAAAAACACAAAAACTCATAAAAACAAAACAAAACAACAAAACAAAACAAAACAACAAAACAAACCAAGACCAAATGAACTTATTTTTGTCCATGTAAACTTATTCTCCCCTTTTTGTCATACATCAAAAAGGGTTATGAAAAACATGTTTATTCAATAATACAAACATTAAGTTCTCCACAAATAAACGAAAATCTAGCAAAATCAAGAGGTTTAGTGAAAATATCGGCTAGTTGTAAATCCGTGGAAACATAATCAATATCTATATCACCTTTCTCAAAATGATCTCTAAGAAAGTGATATCTAATCTCAATGTGCTTGGTCTTACTATGTTGATTTGCATTTTTGGTCATGTGAATAGTACTAGTATTATCACAAAATATTTTATATGATCAAAGTGCAAATCAAAATCAAGGAGAGTATGTTTCATCCAAAGGACTTGTGCACAACAAGCCCCCGCGGCAACATACTCCGCCTCGGCGGTTGAGAGAGCTACGGAATTTTGCTTCCTAGAGGACCATGAAACAAGACAATTACCAAGAAATTGACATGTCCCACTAGTACTCTTTCTATCTACTCTACAACCCGCATAATCGGCATCCGAATAACTAGTCATTGAAAAATCTATAGTTTTTGGATACCAAAGACCCATACCAATTGTGCCCTTAATATAACGAATAATGCGTTTTACCGCAATAAGATGAGACTCTTTAGGACACGATTGAAATCTAGCACAAAGACACACACTAAACATGATATCCGGCCTACTTGCCGTCAAATATAAAAGACTTCCTATCATGCTTCTATATAATTTAATATCAACATTTTTACCTTGTTCGTCCTTATCAAGCTTGGTTGTAGTTGCCATTGGAGTGTTGCAAGCCTTTGATCCTTCAAGCCCAAACTTCTTTACTAGCTCCTTTGCGTACTTGGCTTGGTTAATGAAGGTTCCGTCTTGCAATTGCTTGATTTGGAGTCCAAGGAAGAAATTAAGCTCACCCATGGAAGACATTTCAAACTCTAGTTGCATTACCTTTTCAAAATCCTTGCACAAAAGCTCATTAGTAGATCCAAAAATTATATCATCAACATAAATTTGCACAATTAAAATATCATTCTCAACATGCTTAGTAAAAAGAGTTGTGTCTACTTTGCCTTTAATAAAATCATTTGAAATGAGAAAACTAGAAAGCCTTTCATACCAAGCTCTTGGAGCTTGTTTCAATCCATACAAAGCTTTATCAAGTTTAAAAACAAAATCGGGAAGAACATGATCAATAAAACCGGGAGGTTGAGAAACATAAACTTCTTCATTAATAAAACCATTTAAAAACGCACTTTTTACATCTATTTGAAAAAGTTTAAAATTTTTAAAACATGCAAAAGCTAGTGTCATCCGTATGGCTTCAAGCCGTGCTACGGGTGCAAAGGTCTCCTCAAAGTCAATTCCCTCAACTTGAGTGTAACCTTGGGCCACTAACCTAGCTTTATTCCTAATGACATTTCCGGACTCATCCATCTTGTTTCTAAAGATCCACTTAGTACCAATTATTGGTCTATCGTGGGGCTTAGGAACAAGGTGCCAAACTTGGTTGCGCTCAAATTGATTGAGTTTCTCTTGCATGGCAAGCAACCAATATGGGTCCGTCTCGGCTTCGAGAATGCCTTTGGGTTCAAAATGAGAAATAAAAGCAAGGTTACCACATATGTCATGGAGTTTGGAGCGCGTTGTGACTCCTTTAGATGCATCACCCAAGATGAGCTCCTTAGGATGATTTGTAGCGTATCTCCAAGCTTTAGGAAGCGGTTGAGTGCTTTCCTCCTTATCCTCTTGAACTTCACCAATAGGATCTAGCTTTTCTTCTTGAGCGGGTGAGTCCTTCAAGGATAGTCTCTCCATGTCTTCACCTAGTGGTTCAATCTCTACAACATTCTCAACAACCACATTAGATTCTTCAAATTTAACATGCATGGATTCTTCAATGGTTAGTGTAGATCTATTGAAAACTCTATATGCTTTGCTAGTAGAGGAATATCCAACAAAGATAGCCTCATAAGCCTTAGCATCAAATTTACCCAAATTATCCTTAGTATTTAAAACAAAACACTTGCATCCAAAAACTTTAAAATATGCAACATTTGGTTTTCTAGAATGATACATTTCAAATGATGTTTTTGAAGAATTTTGCATAAATAAATACGATTCGATATATAGCATGCGGTGTTTACGGCCTCGGCCCATAAATATTGAGGGAGGTCATATTCACTTATCATTGTCCTAGCCATCTCTTGAAGTGTTCTATTTTTCCTTTCTACAACTCCATTTTGTTGTGGAGTTCTAGGACAAGACGTTTCATGCTTAATTCCCTTTTCATCACAATAAGTCATGAAGAGTTGGTTAATAAACTCACCACCTCTATCACTTCTTATTCTCAAAATCGAAAAAACCCTTTTCTTTTTCAACTCTTTTTCGAAAAATCTTAAATGAGAAAAAGTTTGATCTTTATTTTGCAAAAAGAAAACCCAAGTAAAACGGGAGAAATCATCAACCAAAACAAATGCAAATCTACTTCCATTTAAACTTTTAGTTTTAGTTGGTCCAAAAAGATCCATATGAATTAATTCTAAAGGCCTAGTTGACATGATATCCTTGATTGATTTAAAGGAAGACTTGGTTTGTTTCCAAGTTGGCACGCACTACAAATGCGGTCTTTCTCAAAATCCAAGCAAGGTATACCCTTCACCAATTCCTTTGAATTAATCCTAGAGATATGGTCAAAAGATGCATGTCCTAATCTTCTATGCGAAAGCCAAGAATTTTCATCAAAAGCATTTAAGTATTTAGTAGAACAATCTAAATTAAGCATGTCAATAATATAAACATTATTATCACGAAAACCGGTAAGAATACAAACATCGGATTTAACATCAAAAATTTTGCATGAGGAATCATCAAAAACAACTTTAAGTCCACGATCACAAAGTTGGCTAATGCTAAGCAAATTATGTTTTAAACCATCTACTAAAACAACATTCTCTATAATAGGAGATGAACCAATTTGAATATTACCGATACCGATGATGGTGCCTTTGGAATCATCCCCGAAGGTGACGGAGCCACCTTCCATGTACCTTGATAGGGTTGTGAAGTTGTTGATATCCCACGTCATGTGTCTCGAACAACCACTATCAAGGTACCACCGCTCCCTACGTCTTGGAGCCTTGGTGTGTACCTACATCAAACATTTTAGGACTTGATTTTGGTACCCACATTTTCTTGAGTCCATGAGGGTTAGAGCCATTAACCCAAACAAGATTATTTGAACTATGCAATTTATCATAACAAAATTTAGCTAAATGTCCATTTTGCCACAATATGTGCATCTATACACTCTACCATATCTAAAAGCATAGTGAGTGTGTGATTTGTGAGCATGGGCATTGTGAGCATGAAAAGATTTAGCATGAGAAGTATTATTTGAAGTGTGAGCATGTGGAATTTTAGCATGAGAATCTTTAACATGAGAAGTGTGCTTTTTGGAAAACTTTTCTTCAAGTTTCTTAGTATTAAAGGCACAATCTTTTAAAACTTTTTCAAACTCATTCATTTTCGATTTAAAAGAAGAAATTTCTTTATTATCAACAATAGGGGTTTTACCCTTACAAGAAATCTTATAAGCATCAAATTCATTTTGAAATGAAAGAAGATTTGAAGAAAGATCATCTTTTTCTTTCGATACAATGGCAAGTTGATTCTTAAGAAAAGCAACTTCTTTTTGTAATTTTAAGCATTCAAGTTTCTTATTATCATAAGTTTCAGAAAGTTCTACAAATGCATGTACTAGAACTTCCTTACTCAAATCATCATCTTCATCATCAAGGGATTGAGGGGTTACCTTGGGTGTGTTTGCCATGAAACACATGTTAGCTTGATCCACCTCCTCTTCGGACTCGCTTTCCGAATCCCATGATGCTTTGTAGGCTTTCTTTTCCTCCGGCTTCTTTGGCTTGAAGGAGGAAGTCATTTTCTTCTTGAACTCCGGACAATCCGCCATGATATGTCCGGGTTTGCGGCAATTGTAGCATATGATCTTCCGCTCCTCTTTGCCTTCGAATTTTCTCCGGAAGTTGAACTTTTTCTTTCGGTACAACCTCTTGACATTCCGCACAAGTAGAGTTAGCTCCTCATCTTCTTCTTCGTCATCTTCATCGTCATCATTGGTGGAAGAAGTCTTGAAGGCTATGGATTTCTTCTTTGAAGTAGTAGCCTCATCTCTTGCTTTCTTCTCCATCTCATGGGTCTTTAGGTTCCCAATGAGACTAATGATGTCCATCTCGTCCTTGTCATTTAATTCCTTTAGTGTGGTGGCCTTGATCTCCCAAGATGGTGGAAGAGCCCGTATCACTTTGCGCACCTTTTGATCGTTGGAGATGACGTCACCTAATGAAGAAAGACCATTTGTAATTTTAGTGAAACGAGTAATCATACAATCAATGGATTCTTCATCAAGCATTTTGAATGATTCATATTGAGACCTCAAGAGATCTATCTTAGCTCTCTTGACTTGTGAAGTCCCTTCATGTGTGACCAATAAGTGTTGCCAAATCTCATAGGCGGATTGGCAATGAATTACCCGTGTAAGATCATCCTCATTCAAGGCGGTTAAAAGGGAGTTTTGGGCTTTTGAGTTAGCCTCATATTCTCTAAAGTTGAAGTCGGTCCAAGTGCTCTCATCTTCATTGGGTGCTACATAGGGTTTGGTCAAAGACTTAGCCACTAAACTACCTAGTGATTGCAAAAAGATAGTCATCCTAACCTTCCAAATAGGGAAGTTGAGTCCATCAAATTTAGGTGGGGTTTTAATGTTGTCGGCCATGTTTACTAGTGTATGAATGTATGAATGGAAATGTTGATTAGCAATATTTTAAGGATCTCTCTATGGATGTTAAGCCAAACCTAGAGTCCAAGCTCTGATACCAATTGAAAAGTCACCTAGAGGGGGGGGTGAATAGGTGACAATGCTAATCAAGGGCAAATAAAAATTTAAAGCTACAACAATCACAAGATGAATGCTAGCAAGTAAGTATGACAATGAATATGATGAGTAAATAATAAGAGCAAGCAATATAGAGTAAGAATTTGCAAGAATGTAAAACCAATCGCAAACACAAAGATATGTTATCGAGGTTCGAGCACCCAGCTCTACTCCCCGCCTTCCCCAGAAGGATTCTAGCTACTTCCACTATCACAAAGATCTCAATTACAATGGAGTACCCAACTCCACAATCTCAGTACAAGAAATTTGCTTGGTAGTCAAAAGACCACAAACTCTCTCTTTCAAATATCTCTTCCCTTATAAAGGTCCTTAGAGAATATTGAGTAGGAATGAAGCTCTTTTGTGTGTAAGGAAAAGAAATTGAAATCAGAGAAAACTTTTGAAAACCCTTCAGAAATTTGAGAGAATTTAGCTCAAAAACCAAGAACTTTGAAAGCCTTAAACTTTTGAATTTTTGCAAAGATTGTTGTTGTAACCAATCTCTCCCCAAACACCCCTATTTATAGGAGAGGGCTAGGGTTTAGGGATAAAACATATTTACTGATGTTTAGGAGGTAATTAGATCAAAATATATCCTTAAACGGATTTTTAAACACAAAAGACAAAAATAAACAGCCCTTAAAAATCTGCCCGTTACTGTTCAAACGGTCGGATCGGTCGACCGGGCCGGTCGACCGGTAGTATAAAAATTTGACCGTTACAGGCTATCGGTCGACCGACCCGGTCGACTGATACAAACTGTGACAAAAATAAATATTCCGGTCGACCGCCCCGGTCGACCGACAGACGTGCACACGGATACGTGCAGCTGCCAGGACTTCGGTCGACTGTTCCGGTCGACCGGACCAGACTGACATAGGCTCGGTCGACCGACCCGGTCGACCGGATCAGGTCAAAAAGCCAAATTTAAAAAGAAATAAAAGAGGATTTTGATTTTATCAAAATACTTTTGAACAGGGATTAGTATAAAACACAAACATATATCTGTAGGCAAAATCTTGTATGCAAAATATTTTTGTATAATTTATAAGAAATTATTTTGGAATGAGCATGTGCGCAAAAACGTGTGTGATAGAGCTTCAAACCTATCCACTATTCTTTAACATACTATAAACTGAAAAACAAATTACATGAAGACTTCTTGAGCTATCTTCAAGTCTTTGAGCCATCCAATGCCTTGCTAGTGCCTTCTCTTCTATGATCCTTCCTTGATGTGCAATTTGCCTTCCTTGCTTTGTGAAATTTAGAAGTTCTTGCAATAGCTAAGCGAATGGTCTCTAAACATGGTACAAACCTGAAACTTATCTTAACAAACTTGTTAGTACCAAATAGCTCATATTTGGTTTGTCATCATCAAAACACAAAACAATTGGAGAGTGTAACCTCTTGGGCCAACAGTATAAATACAAGTTTTAATAAAAATTACATATAAACATGCAATCAAAATATGAAGCATAAAAGAAAACATAAACCAATGGATCATTAGGATAAATGCATATGCCTTAGAGTTAGGATATATACAATATCTAAACTACAGTGAGAACACAAAAATATTAGTCCATATATACATGGGTGTATCTCAAATACTACATATGTATATCACTAGTCTAATAAATATCACATTTAACTATAATGAACATGAAAAATCAAGACATGCTAAAAATCATTAATAAGAAAGCATGTAAACAAAATGGGAGTTAGAGATAGTTACTAAAACCATTAGGGCTAATCTCTAGATTTCCAAATTATGGTGGTCCTCCCACCAAACATTCCTTGAAAGTGATGCATCCAAAAGTGTCACCATTTAGCTCGGAACGCATCCACCATCTAGGCACCAATACCCTCACGTCAAGTGAGAGACCACACCTACATTAAATAAAATAGTAGTGAATTTTAGTACCCATACCTTATTGGGTCCATGAGAGTTAGCACCTTTCCTAACCCAAACAAATTTATTTGTAAAATTTGAATTATGTATTCTATCATAACAAAACTTTACAAGGTGGCCCTTACGTCCACAATGTGGACAAGTGTACACATGAGCATACATAGAATCATGTGTGTGAGTATGATGAGCATGTGTATGCCGTGGTTTGTGTGCATGCATATGAGGAGCATGTTTCTTGCGAAACATGAATTCCAATCGTGTGTGGTTCATAGCACATTGGCTCAAAGTGGAACCCAAACAATCAACACTCTTCTTTAATATAATTATATCATTTTCAATATTAGAAGAAGTGGAAAATGCAATAGATACACTAGATGGTGAAGCTATACAAGCATGGCAAACATGTGAATCTAAATCATTTTCAAAGATTTGTTTTCGTTTGAAACCAAATCCAATTCTTTTAAAATTAAAGCAATTTTATTTTTCAAAAAATTGTTCTCTTTTAAAACATTTTCAAGTTTTGAGGATAAAATCTCATTTTCTTCAAAACATCATCACAATCATTTTTATTTTTTAAAATTTTATTTTCCTTTAAGGCAAGGTCAAGTTGAGTTTTCAAGGAGTCTCTTTCACTTGAAATCTCATTCCTCTCTTGTAAAACCAAATCAAGTTTTGAAAATAAATTTTTAATTTCTTCTTTTAATTCAAAGCTTTTCTTTTTCAAAACTTTGTACTTTGCTAGCAAGTCTTTACAAATAATAGATAGTTCTTCATTTAATGCATCAGCATCCATGATGTCATCACCTGAAGAACTAGCACAATCATCTAGTTGAGTATCCGAGTTTACCTCAAGGGAGTCATTCCCTTGGACAATATAGCAAGCATCATCGGACTCATCTCCACTAGATTCTTTCACCACAAAGTTTATCGTTTGTAGCTCGGAAGATGTCAATGTGTTCCACACTGCAAAAGCGGAATCACAATGAGAAACAATACTCAAATATTCTTTGTTAAGTGTGCGCCTAAGTGCCTCTAAGGCTTGTGTTGGCCCAAAGGCCCTTCACCCTAGTTTTGATGATGATCAACTCATGTAGTTATAGTTACTAATGATCTTGTGTTTAATTAGTGACAGATTCATGATCAAGATCTTAGGAGGTGCATAGCTCAACAAAGGATAAAAGAACAAGATTTGGAGCTTGCATGTGGTGATCCAAGGAGTTTTTGGATCAAGCTTGGACCAAGTCAAGAAGATGAGAAGCCTTCAAGGGAAGACTTCAAGAAGTTGAAGACTTGGGTCTAGGTATAGAATTTGTATTTTTGTTTTAGTAAAAATGTAAAGGATAGATAGTTGGTGGATTGCTCAAGTTATATCACACACACACACTCTTGATAGAACTCTTGATTTAATGTTTTTTTATAAATGATTTTCTAGAATAGAAAAGATTTTTCATTATGACAAAATACTATTTTAGATTTTGGTATTTCATAGTTCATATCTTTAAACCAAAATCATGATTAGAGCTTTATGTCAAAAACATAGATATTCCATATTGATTGTGTAGTGGATCATATCCATACACACCATGCTTTTAAATGAACTCAAATATCTTGTTTTTGTATTTGATAAAGGTTTGGAAAAAACATTCATGGAAAATTAGGTTTTTATCAAAAGAATTTTTACCAAGTATTTTACCTTGATAGTAGTATGACACATGCTCATACTCTATGATTTTTCAAGACCAAACATTTTATCCAAGACCCAAAACCAAATCCAAATTTTTTCAGGTCCTGGAAGTTCTGATTTTTCAGAATTTCTCAGTGACCGGTCGACCGGCAGTCGACCGGCACTCGACCGACATGCACAATTTTTTGTGCATGTGCGTATCAGTCGACCGGGAGTCGACCGATACTCGACCGACCCAAACCTGTTGCTCTCTGGAAAATGCCAGTCGACCGGACCGGTCGACCGACAGTTCTTTCCAGAAGAGCGGTCGACTCACCAGTCGACGGTGGCTGCAACGGTCAGAAAAATGACCGTTGGCCGGTCGACCGGAGGTCGACCGCCAGCTCTGACACAGCCCCAACGGCTCTTTTTCTGGGCAGCCTATATAAAGGGTTTTTGTCATCTGTTTTAGATAGAACTTTTAGGAGACTTCTTGAGCTGTTTTTCAGACACTTTTAGAGAGTTTCTCTACAAGATTTTAGTGCAAATACTTCCAATCAAAAGGAAGAGTTTTTATCAAGAGAGTGTTTAAGTGATTCTTGTGTTTTCCAACAAAGCTTTCTTTCCTTCATTTTCTCACCACACACTTGAGCAAATCATTGTCTATCATCCTATAGGTGTGTTGTAGTGAGAGTACTCTTTAGGTGATCAAGTGTTGTGATCATCAAAGAGATTTTTCCTTGTTCTTTGTGGAAACGGGCAAGTGTGCTCGTTGTTGGTGGTAGAGTTCGGGTGCGAACTTGTGGTGCGAGGTGCGGCCTCGACGAGCCGGTGGCTTGTGGTGTGTACGGGACTTGGGAGTCCGAGGGTTTGTAGGTGTACGGCACCGAGGAGAGATCCGGTGGGATCTTACATAGTGGAAATCCTTCGTGTGTCGAAGGCGGGGATGTAGAGCAAGTGTGCTCGAACCTCGAAACAAACCCTTTGTGTTTGCGATTGCTTACTCTTCCCTCTCTCTCTCTTTGTCTCTTTTATATCTTGCATTTACTTTCATTGTGTTCATCTTATATATGCATGATATATACCTTGTGCTTAATTGATATATAATTGCGTGGGATTGTTGTTAACACTAGTATTCAACCAAGAGAGCCAACGCGGCACCTCAACCCATTCAAGGGGAATCTAGAGGAGCTTGTCCAGAGCCTCGCAAGGGGAATTCGGCAACACTCTTGTGTGTTATACATAAGTGTTTAAATTAAAAGAAATTTTATTTGGTCAACTTAGTTTTAATTCCGCATTATTTGTTCACTAGTGACCATTAGATTAGCCATCACCTATTCACCCCCCCTCTAGGTGATCTTACAATTGGTATCAGAGCTAGTGCTCTTGATATTGGGTCTAACAACCTAAGAGTTAAAGATCCTCTTTTAGGCTAATCACAAGATTTGTACACACACAATGGACTTCATGTCACCACCCACCTTTGACATTCTTAACATCCACATTTGGAAAGTTAAGATGTCATTATTCCTCAAAGCCCTAGGTTATAATGTATATCTTGCCACTACTAATAATGCTTATTGTATAGATGGTAAGAATCTTGAGGCTAATACAAAAGCCCTAAATGCTTTGAAGAGTACCCTAAATGATGATTACTTATTTAGGGTTGCTAATATTGATATGGCTTTTGTAGTATGGAACACCCTCATCTCCCTTGGCGAAAATGAACAATACCTTGCGGGGAGTGATTCGGATGTTGGAAGCGACACCTCCAACAAGTGCTACATGGTCCAAGGGGATGACCCCCTTGAGGTAAATACCGAATCCGATGATGAGGATGCTAGTATGTCATATGATGAGCTAAATTCTTTATGCCAATTATTGCTTGAAAGATATGACATAATTAAGAAAAATAATAAAATTTGAAAAAGGAAATTGCTTGCATGCATGTAGAACATGACTCTTTTAGAGATAACATTGCATGCTTAGAAAAGAATAATAAAGATTTGAAAAAGAACATTGATTGCATGCATGTAGAAAATGATTCTCTTAGAAATAAACTTGCATGTTTAGAAAAAGAAAATGAGAATTTGAAAAATGAGAATGTTTCCCTTATGACTAAATTGAATGATTTATGTGAAGGGAATATGTCTTTGAAGGATAAGATTGCTATGGTAGAAAAACAAAGGAAAATATTTTTCAAGAAAATATTACTTTGAAAAGAAAATTTGTTGAAAAAGAAAAGATTTGTTGCTAAGAAAAAAAGAAAAATGATTCTTCATCTCATCATGCCTTACATGCCACATCTAATGAGATTAAGAATATGAAAAATAAGATGGATAATTTGAGCTCTAATTTGAGCACATGTGCATTCAATCATTCTAAGTTGGAATCCTTGTTTCAAAAGAAACAAGTTCCCCATGCTCATGCACATCATCATACTCATCATGCTCATGCCTTATGGTGCACATCATGATCACAATCACACTCATAAGCATCATGCTAAGGTGTACATTTGTACACATTGCGGCCGCAAAGGCCATCTAGCAAGATATTGTTTTGATAAGAAACCATATTTATATTTTGCTAAGTATAATAGATTTTGGGTTCCTTACAACAATGCTAACCCCAAAGGACCCAAGAAAACATGGGTACCAAAACCCCCACCTTTTGATTTTGATGTAGGTGTGGGATCTCACAAAACGTGAGAAGGTTGGTACCTTGGTAGTGGTTGCAATGGACATGATGGACATACACTTGGTTGCATCACTATCAAGGAGCTTGGTGGGACAACCACCATATTAGGAGCTTTGGAGTTGGTAACAACCTCTAAACTCCTATTTTATTTATATACATGCTTTTACTTATTTCATACATTCATAGCATGTTCATGATTTTGTTTGATTTGTGCTTCATGTGGTATTTACATGCTTAGATGTAGAATATATCAAACTGTATATCTATACATGTACAAATAGTGAATTACAATTGACTCTTAAATAATTTGAACTTCATGCTCACTTGTATCCACTTTATGCATATGTATAATCTAGTTTTGATGATTCTCTTTTATACATGTTTTTGCCAATTTTTTGTGTGATTTACTTCATGTATATGCATGCTTAATTCAAATCTAATAAATATACATGTATACCCGTGAGTCTCTTGCCTTCATGCAAACATTTAATAGACTCTTTTAATATTTGGGATATGTATGCATATTGCTAGATTTGTATAATTCATACATAACCATGTAGATTATTTTTAAGATGATTTGTTTTGATAAAAATGATTTTTATGTGTTGGTTGATAAAATTTTAGTCATGATTTGATTTGGGCTTCTATGACTATTTTCATGTAGATACTATTTACATGACCTTTGAACACTCTATCTTTAAGAAAATATATAATTTGGAGCTTTATGGAATATGAGTGCTTGAACTTTTATGTATTTAGTATTATTCATGAAAAAATATGATTTTTTATTTATGAAGGATCTTTAACTAGTTTGTCAAAAATTTATTTAAACTAGTTATCTATTCTTCAAGTATTGCACATGATTCTATTTTTATGGATAAATTCTTTTGTGATTTCAAAATTTTGATGCTTCATTGTATTGAATATTAGTTTAGATGTTAGTATTTGTCAACACTTGGATTTATACTTGTACACCTTATGGACCACAAATAAATCTATATATGATTGGGTTGAATGCTTATTTGTGCCTATTAGATGTACTAGTATAGCCTTATGTTGATGATCATTACATTCTTAAACTTGTATTCCCATTTGGATTTATGTTATGATCATGTGATTTCATTTCATGTATAAGTTTCTTTTGCCAAAACATTAAAATATACATGGATAACCCTTGAGTCATTTGCTTTTCATAAGGACTCAATTGAATTTTGGGGATATGTATGTATACTTAATGTCTTGTCAAAACATACATATGCTATGAAATATAATTTTGATGATTTTCATATATTAAAATTTGTGATGATTTTCGCATTTTCAAAATTTATGATTTTAAGGAATATTGAGTTTTATTGCTAATTTTCATGATACCATGTTTCACATAACACTATCACACTCACTTCTTTTTGATATGGACTTTTTGGATAGAGTGCTTTTTAGTGCCTTGTGTTTCATTGATCTTTCATGAAAAAACTTTTTAACTTATTCCTTGATGGAAGGATCTCGTACTAGTTCTTAAAACAAGTTCATTTACTAGTTCGAATTCTTCATATGGTAGATTATATGATGTATACACTTATGCTTACTTTTCAATTGGTATCATTGGATATTTTCAATTGGTATCAATTTGACTCTGTTGTATATACTCATATTTTGTTCTTTCATATATGTATGTATCTACTTCAATTGATATACTCTTCTCATACATATATATGATTTGTACTGTGCTTTAGCTAAAATTGACTCTTATATTTTTAAGCACAATGTTGTTAATGCTAAGCTTACTTCAAATCTTATTTATCTTCAAGCTTATGCATTGTATTTTATAATTGGTATCAAAATTCAAAATTTGGTTGTTCTACATTTGGTACCTTAAAAGAAAATATTGTATTTTAAGATATTTCAAAATTTTGTTTTCATAAGAAAAATTTAAAATTTTTGATTTGTATTGTCTATATGCAAGGAGAGCTTAACATCTCTTCCATATGTAGATTCATGTTAAGTATATTATAAATGAGGAGCTTGACAACTCTTCTTTATATGATATACGTGTGTAGGGGGAGCTTCACATCTCCTCTTATGCATGACATATTATACGTTATGTGAATTAGGGCTTGTCATCCCTCTTTCATATAATGTATATGTGTCGGGAAGCTAACTTAACGTCTTCCTCTTCATGAATTTATATCGCATATAAATTTTATTGATTGATTTGTATTTTACCCTCCTTGATTTCTTTGTTTTTGACAAAAAGGGGAGAAAAATTTGTTTGATGTATTTTACTTTGAACCCTGTGTGATGATTGACAAAAAGGGGGAGAAGAATTTGTGAGTTATATGCATGTTTTCATTGCTTAAGGGGGAGAAGTATTTGTCTTCCTTACTTATTATGCATATATGTTGTATTTGCAATTAGGAGCAAAAGATTTGATTTAGGATTTGATTTTTGTATGATTGCATCTCCTACATTGCATACATGTTTATGAGCTTTTATTGCCATATCTATCATTTCTTGTGATGCATGTGTTAAGGGGGAGCTTCTTTGAAGCTTTACTTTAATCCATGCATAATAACTCCATGAGTTTTGTCATCATCAAAAAGGGGAGATTGTTGCCAAAGGCCCTTCACCCTAGTTTTGATGATGATCAACTCATGTAGTTATAGTTACTAATGATCTTGTGTTTAATTAGTGACAGATTCATGATCAAGATCTTAGGAGGTGCATAGCTCAACAAAGGATAAAGAACAAGATTTGGAGCTTGCATGTGGTGATCCAAGGAGTTTTTGGATCAAGCTTGGACCAAGTCAAGAAGATGAGAAGCCTTCAAGGGAAGACTACAAGAAGTTGAAGACTTGGGTCTAGGTATAGAATTGTATTTTTGTTTTAGTAAAAATGTAAAGGATAGATAGTTGGTGGATTGCTCAAGTTATATCACACACACACACTCTTGATAGAACTCTTGATTTAATGTTTTTTTATAAATGATTTTTAGAATAGAAAAGATTTTCATTATGACAAAATACTATTTTAGATTTTGGTA